>OENM01000304.1:83827-103052 GCA_900239745.1 Rotaria magnacalcarata | reverse complement strand
TACATAATTTTAAATACAGAATAACTTATCGGTGATATAAAACCTTGCACAGTTAGCTATCTAAAGTACATTAATTGATCAAACTACTCCATTTTATTTGTAAGTGATTGCTAATTTCGAAAGGTATATGATGTGTTTATATAGCTTGTTGTAAAACTAGATTTCAATGGGTCAAAGTAGAATCTCTTACCAAAAGAAGAGTCGGATATTAGTTATTAGACGAAATCGTACAAGCACGCTAATGAAAACGAGAAGTAGCTCGTCATCATCAAATGCAAATGATGAATCGATGGTGTCTATCCAAAGTCAATCAACAACAAAAAAGCTAAACACTGAATCATACTGAACAGTAATAAAACATCTTCTCAACTATCTCGAATAGTTTCATAGTGTTTTCATTATTTGATGAAAAATTATTGACATAAATTTCAGATAATGTAATTTGCATCAAATCACAAGCAATAGTCGCTTGACCATGTGCATAACAAGATCGAAAAAGACAAAAAAACATTTTTTACACCTCTAACTATCGATTGAGTACCCAAGAACATTAATGATTCATAGTAAATCTATGAAAAAGCTATTGCATCGCATATTATCGCAGAAAAATTGTCAAATTTCACTTCACAAACTTATTTCGCGTTTTTCTCATGATCGAATTTTTGCTCATAACGATTTCGCGTTTCCCAAATTTTTNTTTTTGACTATTTTAAACGTTACAGAGCTCGGGTTGGCTTCAAAATGACCAGAAAACGTCGCTCTACAATTCAACAGAGCCGAAATCGCAAATATTGTTTATATTTTCTCGTGAGCATCGAATATATAATGCTCCATGACACAAAATATCGTATCGTGTAACATACAAGCGAAGAAAACATTTTCACGAAAAAAAAACAAAAATCTGGCTCTGTTGAATTGTAGTCCTATGTCTTACGTATCTTTTAAAACAAACCCGAGCTCTCTAGTACTTCAGATAGCTGCGAAATTTTGGAAACGCCAACCTCACCATTTTGACTGGTAAATCGAAAATAAATCTTGACTGGGTTCATATTTTTCGATCAAATTTTTACTGTAATCTAGTTAGCATAGGATACAATTTACCTGAAAATCTCAGCGAGATCGGACGTTCTGGAGCGAAAATAGAAATTAGGGTGGGGAGGGGGAGCCTTAAGTGAGAAATTTCGCTGTAAGTTTGTTATCACGAAAGTGATTTATAACGACATCGTGTTGGTGCTGAAAGATGGTTCCGGTGAGGCCCAGTTTAAATTTTGTGTTTTCAAGCACTTTAAATTGGTGACTATTGGAGAATTACAAGTTGTGTTTCGATACTGTTACGTACGTATATCTTAGATAAAACAATTAAATCCTTTTTCATTGCTTTATTCTATGTACAAATCATTAATGTAAAACGTGGATTTCAATCTCTACTATAGGAGAAATTAAAATTTTAATTTCTACTAGTAGAATTTAAAATTTTACTGAATTTTAATTTCTCTTGCAACATATACAGCATATTTGAAAAAATCTAGTGCATAGTAACGAAAATTCGAAAACATTCCATTTTCAAAACATGTCACTCTTTTTGCAGAACTTCCCCACTGTTCCTATACGAAATTTACTGCAGTTTTAAAACTTTGTTTTTTGAATCTACATGACAATTGATCCTAAAAATGTAGTTTCGAATGTTCTGACATTTACTTGTATGTTCGAGAAAATTCCATTTATATCATCTACTCGTAATAGCCACTTCGTTTCATGAAAAATGCATCAAGTCATTTTCTTAATAAGATAAATCATTTCTTTCAACATCAGTATATTCATAACACCAGCTTTATAAAAAAAAATAAGCATTCTTTTTAATGAACTCCGTTTCGTTCTTGACTTATGGTCTTCACTTTCAGAAAATCTCAATACAACATGCGAACTCATAAATTCAGCGAGTATACCTGATTCAAAGTTTATCTCTTCGCGTTTTTATTGATTTAAAACGATTAAAAATTGAATAAAAGCAATTTTTGAATCCTTTTTGAAATGACTTAAAAGCTGAAACTTCTGTTTTTCGGTATCTGTCTCTTTTTCTCTTAAATAAAATTGTAGTAGTTGATATTCGCATCTATAATTATTTCGTGGAGGCTCAGCTAAGTATTTTTATTGGTAAATGAATCGTCCCTTATTCACTACGCTGGTAGAAGAATTACTTGAAGTAAAATTAAACCATTAAAAATTTATAGAAACACTTTCGAGAAAAATCTTATAATTTCTAAAGCACTTAGTTCCGTGAAATTTTTTATTTGTTTTGATGCCACAACAATCGAAAAGAAAATCTCGGATAATGTCTGCTGCAAAAAGAAGGTGGACATCTGAAACATTCGAACAATCAGATAATGACACTAATGAAACGGATTTAATGAATTGAGGTGGGTGTGGGTGTGGATGTCAGCGCCTCATATTCGTACACATCCCACCCACCCCACCCCCACACTTNGATACAATCGTGATGTAAAATCACAGCCTCTTTTTCAACTGCATTCCACGGCACACTATTTGAAAGCCGCAATTAGTACTCAGTTAAAGATGGCATCCAACATCAATGTTAATCTACCTTGGACTGGTATCATCAATGCAATTGATGCTTTCAAAGCAACTATGGCGTATAAACAGTTGCTCGATAACAAAGCTGAATTAACTATAGAGGTTAAATACAAGATTGATTTAGAGGCATCGATCGCTTTATCAGCAAAATTAATATATCAACTTACCAGAATTAAAGTCTGATTATTCCTATGTAATATCTAACCTTTTGTCACTTATAAAAACAGTTAGGAGAGAGCAACCTAATTTTTATCGTAAAAATATTTTAGAAAGCGGAATAATAATTTTTCAAAAGGCACAAATAAGTTTTATTCTAACTTGCGATTTTAGTATATAGATGTAAGGAATCTAAAAGTGTTTCTAATAACAGAATGATTTCTGTACGATGATAGACACTGATACTTTTCATTTTGATAGAATATTTAATTTTAACGAGTTCAAGTCGTAAGGACAGAGATTCGTATTCAATTTAGGAGATAATCTCTTATTAATTCTATATGATTCATTATGTTATAGCAAAGACAGATTTTCTTTTGACTTAAATATTTTTCAACTCCATGGACTACATTGAAGAAATAAACATTGATATTATTTTTTCTATAGAATCTTCTAGTTTATCGGAGTGAATTCATAGGTGTAGATATTTATACTTCTTTTATGCACGGCATTTTATTGTACCTGATTGGATTAATAACGAAAGGGGAAGTGTTTTTTCAAGTATACATACTCTTTTATTTCGATTCAATGTGTGCATAACACTTGAAAGTGATATTCTCTCTTTCGTAAAAGTTTCTTTATTCAATTCAGTGTAAACACAGGAGCATCATATTATTTTTTTGGGGTGTATACTGATTTATATTATTGAATTCAGTTCATTAGGATAAAAATCGATATTTTGCTTTAATCCATACGTTTCCTATTGTATTTCCTGAAGTTCAAAACGATGAAAATTGATATTCTTTTTTTGCACATGTGGCATGTTATTGGACTTAAATCAGACAAGATATACAAATTCATATTTTTTCTTACATATATAGAAATTATTTCGATCGAAATATGAATAAGAACACAATTTAATATACTTGGTAATCCAATAGTCACTCGACAGTCTTTGCATTTGTTTGCAAATAGCACTTGATAGAAACGACATAAAGAGCTGTGAATTTGACCTTTCAAAGGA
The DNA here is from genome assembly GCA_900239745.1 of Rotaria magnacalcarata. NCBI lineage: Eukaryota > Metazoa > Rotifera > Eurotatoria > Philodinida > Philodinidae > Rotaria > Rotaria magnacalcarata. The sequence goes on along the minus strand of OENM01000304.1, from coordinate 99,280 downwards.
GATTATGTTACTACATGGTTTCATATATGATTCAATAATACATTATGTGATTCTTATCAAAATTTAATCACAGACAAAGACTGTTGGCTGACTTTCAGACCATCCTGTTTTGAAGCATAACTGTTCCAATGCAATTTAGTAGAACCATTAAAATAAAACTGATATTGTCTGATTATCAAACTTTTTGGCCAAATCAATGCGTTCATAACCGTAGAGAATAATATTCTTTCTCACATATATCTTATTTCCTTTTTACTTCATAAATTTCTTAAGCACACAGATTTATATTCTTTATTTTCACCGGTTACTGTCATCAGGATACGTAGTGACAATGTTTTTTCTTCATAGAATCAACTGATTTATTGGAATCAATCTATAAGAACACACATTGATATTTTTCATGAGCAGTACTTCATTTTATATAACTCAGTCCGTATGAATTAAATTTATCTTGCTTTTCTTTGTACACTTTTTTAAACCTCACTTCTTTTGCTTTATTAGCAGAAATAATCATATTCATTGTTGACACCCAATATTTCATTTTATCTGAGTTAATGTTCAAGTATATAGAAAAATATTCTTTCTTGCATATATGGTATTTCATTTTCCTTAATTCAATTCATAACATTGTACAAAACATCTGTTTGCCTTACAAACGATACTTTTTTATTTTACGGAATTTATTACATATAGATATAAAGAAATTTTTTTCTTAATATTATTTTTCTATCTCCATGCACACTGCATGCATAAGCACAGCGATTTTCATTATTTTATTTGCATATCATTTTTTATTTACTACATCTTGATTCACATAAACATCCATAGAGATAAGTTCTTCTTAAAAACGATATTTATTTTACTACATTGGGAACCAGCCAGCCACGAGTAAGATTGACTTCTTCCACCTGACTATTGGACTATCAACGAATAGCATGAAATGCTAAGACACTTTTGAAATAACTGTTTTGATAGTGACGTGAGGTTCAAAGTTACAAATCATCAAGGACATCTACAGTACGTTGATGACAGCCAATTATACTGTGAACCTTATCCACTAAAAAACGGTCAACACTGATATACTACCATTTACTTATATATTTTACACACCTACATCATTATCTGCCGATACACTCCAACCATCAATGCTCCAGTGTAAAATACTGCAACTGCGCATGCACCGAGTCGAAAAGTCCAGGTTGTGCGTTACTCAGATTCGGCTATACCGGGATTTACCTTAATAGCTACCGAAATTCCCGCGTTCATTGAATAGAATTTATGAAGATTCATCCTTTTTCTCCATGTGCTCACTAACACTATCAATATCAATGTAATCAATATCGAATGGTAGTAGTGTTGGTATCATTAGTATTATCATGCACCTACTTACATAATCAGAAGGAACAATTCCACAGGAAGCACCACTCAACTACTTGTTGCAGTTAATCCCAAGAGAAATACTCAAATAAAAACAATTTAAATGTATCCGTTCCTGAATCAACTCGTTGAACATACTAGTACCATCAAGCAAAAACACTTTGATACGAAATAATATTTTAGTAACTATCTGTCGCTGTCGTTCCATATGGGTCAGTCTTGACAGAATAACCAAATCCAAACATTCAACCCCATCCGCACCCTCGCTCACACCAACACCAGAACTTGGTTCGCTTTCGTCAACCTTTATAGAATATCAACGCTTTTTCAAAAAAAACATTTCCTTCGTCTGAAAAACGCAACTCAAATTTCTAAAATCTAATTTCAGATTCGGATTCCTCGATCCCGATAACCTTAAGGAAAGGTAAATGAAAAGACGGTTAAGTTTAAAACGAAGGAAAGCTCGTATGATGTTTTTTTGATTTGCCACAAACAGACAGACAAACGCATTTTATTTTATATGAGCCTTCCTACAGTCGAGGGAATTAATCTAGCTTAATAGAACATGGAAACGTATTAAAATTGATGGATATGAATATTTGTCTGTATGAATAGTGAATTATATTTAATAGACTTTCGGATATTCTATCCTTTGTTTGTAAGATTCATTGTTGAAAAATGTCGAAACTATAGATCTGAGTAGTTAATAAACATTTCAAATGATACGATAAGAATTTATTGAAATCACTACTGCGAAAAGTATCTTACAAGTAAAAAATATGTCAATAATATGTGAATATTTAGCGGTATATTTATAAAAAGAAAGGTTTCTTTTGTTAGGCGTTGCAGTTTTAAGTATACGATGGTGTACTATATTTAATTAACAAAGATATTTACATTTTTATTAGTTTTTCTAACTCAAACTTCAATTCAGAAAGATTTGATGAGCATACATAAATACGAAAAATTTATTTAAAGAAACAGAAAGGTTGTGTATAGGGCCAATTTTTAATTTGTTATATAGAGTATAATATAAATATGAAACAGTTAATATAGATATGAGTAAGTTCATAAAAGAACTTCTCGTGTAGAAGTATGTTTGTGCCTATATGGATGGTACGCTCCGATGATTCTCTTTCCTTCTCTTTCTATTCTCTTTACATTGTTCTAATGTCTCTCTCGTATATGTACATGTGTTTTGTAGGAATTTGCTAGACTCTGCATATATGAAGAAGTGAATAATCCTTACTGATAGATAAAATGCTACGTAATGATAGACAATCATAGTGTATGAGACGTAAAGATACTAATCAATGTGATACAGAACGATTTCAAAACCGTCTCTTAACAGAAGCTTATACATATCAGCACACTTACGTATACATTAGCATTTGTTCGAATATCATACAATACAAGATCGAAAATAATATCAATTTGAAAGAAAACGAAGAAATCAAAGAAAGAACTACTAATGAATCATCATGGCACTCGCCAATGCACTCTGTATGTCATAATCTAGAAATATTACCTTAATTATTCCACGGTTCTTACATATCAATGGCAATGTTCAATTTTAAATCAATACAATAATATATAGCTGTTCAATCATTATATGATAATTTCATTAATTAAAGCTCAACGAAAATAAACAAGTCTCAATGAAACAGTAGCAAAAAACAAAAACAAACGTGAATACGAGGTTCCACTTCATTACACACACAAAAGAAGAAAAACAAAAACAATCACTGGGGGAATTTAATTCATCTCATTACTAAAATGTCTCACTATCGGATTGACTAGGAATACCTTCGATATCCATCGCTGATGACTGCTGCTGCTGCTGCTACGCGACGGTGTGCGTGTGTGGCAAGCCATCGATGCTGATCGTCGATAAACTCATTGTCATGGCCTAAAGGTGGACGAGTTTGACCATCAGATGTTGCGTTCGATGTACTGAACGCTTATAGGTCTTTTGGTTTAAAAAAGTATTCGTCTGAATCTAAAATTATTTGAAACACAAAATCCTTTAATTCTATATTTATTTATTGTTTCTTTTTAGATTTATCTCTTTTACCCATTCGATAGACAACAGCTCTTTTTGCCCAGTATTCAGCCTGGCGTTTTTCTTGCTCGGTGACGGGTATTGCTTTTAAAAAGTCCTCATCACCAGGATTTAAAAATACAATTGATGGCATTGTGACATTGATTGTTACAGTTGGGTGGTATTTATCAGTAACCTGTTATTAATCAAAACAAAATCATTCATTCATTCATTCTTTTCTTCACGTATGTACAAATTATCTTACAGCAACAGCACCGTTGACTGATAGCAAGTCTTTCTTGCTCGGAAAACTACGATTTTCAAATTCGTCCCATGGTATGTCATCAAAGATCAAATAACGAGCATCATCGCTACATTATTCAAGCACCATCGCCCCTTAAAATAACATACTCGACCGAGCAAAGACAATGCAAACGAAGTTTTGCCTAAATTATAGAGTAAACAACAAATATATTATCTTATTTGTATCAAATGATCATCTTTTTCATTATACCATACCGGTGCCTGTTGGTCCGATGATGACTAGACATGTTGGACGCTTTGGATTACGAAAATAATCTATTAACCAGGTTGACACAACAGTATCTGTAAGTACAAAATAAAAAAGTAGGCCAAAATGAAAGAAAAAGTTTTAGTTTTCTAAGTTTTAAAACATACGAATCTGGCGCGTGCAATCAGGAAATGAGAGATCCCACACGAACTCTTTTACATGTATGAGTTGTTGCCGTTCTCGGTACTGTTTGTTGACATAGTTGAAAGATTTGCAAAAGCTTTAAATAAATTAGAAACATTGAGTAAAAGAAAGAGATAACGAAACATGCAATTTTTTTTAAGGATGCAAACTACTAAACGAAACTAACTTATCACTACGTTGCATAAATTCATATGGAAGTATCTTTCAAATTTCTTCCATAGCCCGGCTAACACTTGTTTCAGCAATACATAGAACCTTGTCAGCAATCTCGTCTTTACGTTTCGGGCGCTCTTCAGCTTGGGTCCGAACTATAATCTTCCTTGTTGGACGAGTGCTGACATCAACAAATGGACTGACTGGTGCCGAAGAACAATTAGGGTCTGAAGATGTGCCTTTAATACGGAAAATGTACCCAGTTCGATGTAGTCACCATCTATATAAAGATATAAATATTTTCTTATTTATAATTCAATTACGAAAAACTTTTCTTTTTTAGAATTCAAGCAAAGTTACTCAAGAATGATTCTACCTTTCTGAATATATGCATTCCAAGCACGATTGTTCGATGTTATCTGACAGTTACAATGTACACCTAATTCAAATGTCAACAACTGGTAAGAGTCAAAAACATGTATTTCTACTAGTCATACCGGCATATTTGTCCATAAACCAACTTTGTTTTTCTTTTTTCTCTTTCAAAATGATCTGTACATGAAGATGTGGCTTTATTTGTTTATTTCCAATATCACTTGCCACTCATATGTATTGAATATTAGCTTGACCAAAGTTTCGAACGATACATTCGAGAAGTTTTTCCTCTATACAAAGAAAAAAATCGATTAAAAAGACAATCATGCTTTCCAAAACAAGATAGACAATGATCTCTTATATAAATATAGATTCTTACTAGTTACATTTAACCAACAAGTTATACCAAATAAATGTGCATTCATACGAGAATTTTTCAACTTACGACGTGCTGCCGTGTTTTTACCGTCCAAATCAAATTGATTTTCTCGTGCAATTGTTTGCTTATCTAATTTAGACATACATAAATGTTAATTCAAAAAAATTGCTACCTTATCTATTCGATTTCTTTCCATTATTTTTTCTGTCTACCTTGGTGGTCATAGTTATTTTGTGAAAGATCGTCATGTGTATCTACCCTAGCTGACTGCTGATTAAATTGTGGGGCAGTTGTAGCAGCAACATAGCGAATGATTGATGATGTAGATTCTTTGTCAATAAAAGAAAAGAAAAAACAAGAAACAACTGCCGCTTCCACCGTCTCACTTTTTTATTCCTTACGGTCAAGAACATTTTCATTCTCATTTTGGACATCGATTGATGAGATCGATGGAGCCGAATTATCCATAAGTAACAGGAAACTTAGATAGAATACGAACGACAAAGTTGACAGATCAAATGTGAAAAATGAAGTGATAATTTCTAGAATGACAACAACAACAACAATAACAAATTTCGACTTGCTTGTAGCACAAGCACATAAACTATGTATGGCATGTAATTAAACTGTTTATCTTCATCCATACGAGATAAATGCAATCATTTGCTACTGATTTCTCTCCGTGCACAAGTTTAAATAGTGTCCGATCAAAGGCGTTTTATTTTAACAATCGAAACGAATATCCTATCTAACAATATGTCCCTAGATCTCATCAATTGAATATCTTCATGGTCATTCATAAGTATACTATCAATAAAAAAAGCTTAGTCATCATTATGAACAAACATGTTTTTTAAAACAATTCGACGTGTATCATTCATTGTTTTCTCTTTTTCAAATAAAAAATCTATTGTTCGAATATTATTTTTTAATCATATTACGGCGTCTAACGTATACCTTAAAACTTTAACCGTGTAATAAATGTATCGGATAGAGAAGCAGGCTAGTGGTGTCATGAACCATAAGTCCCATGTTCGAATCCGTATACCGGCACACGCCAGCCCAGGTGAATGCAATCGATACTGAATCCCATCGGATCTTACAAAATTCGATGAGCCGACAAAGTTCCATGGGGTTCCGGCTTGAGGAACTACTAACGGATCCCTAGTCTTGCAATCCGGTGAACATCCGACCAAATCCAGCATTCGAATTCGATAGGAAGCTCAGGAGTCGGATTTTAACGAGGTTCCTAAAGAAACCTATCGGTTTTTTTACTGGTTCCTGCAGGAATCGATCGCATCCGGTTCGATCCAGCTATCGGATTGTTCGTCCTGGGAATATTCATCGCTACGATGAATATCAGTGTCAAATGTCTCTAGTAATAATGACTCGGGTCTATCCTTATATCACTCATTGAGGCTCACATATATTAGTCAGGAGCAATAATCATGCTTGTGCTAATCTGGGCCTCTGTATAGGGTGAGACCTTGGCACGCGTTCGGTACGCGTGGGTAAGTGGTTGTATTTTTGCAATTTTTTTCTTTAACCAACTAAAAAGACGTACTTTTTATTGTTTTTGATAGCATTACATGAACAAATTATCTATAAAAAAAAATATTCAAATGAAATGATAAATTGGGTTCTTATCTAGATCAACGACACCCCTGTTTTATTGGTCGTGTTAAGAAGAGGAAAGAAAAAAATAATTAGTGTTTAATCTCGCATACTCAATAGAGAAATAGACTACAAGAAAAGAAAAGAGGGCGTATTGTTATACACTAGCAGATACGATAGTGATCAAATGAAAAGAAATTAATTTAGATAAGTATTCCAATATATTTATTTGAAGAAAAAAACAAAAAGAAATGATTAATATCTACAACGAAAAGAGCCGTTTAGAAAGAGAGAATGAAACTGTTTTAATATAAAAAAAAAGAAAACTTACTTGATACTTACCTACATGACAGGGTATTTTTCTTGAATGGCCCGAATCAGATTCTCAAATGGACGCTTACCGAATCGACTTCGCCACATAAATTATGCTATATGGCTGCCTAATAAGCTTCTATGTTGACCCATTTGACGTTTTTTTCTCTTTTTGGGATAATTAACCTTTGATCAATTACTTCAAAAATATATAAGCGTACGCCATCTTTTCTTTTCTTATCCTCTATTTTTCTATTGAATGAACGAAAGTAACCAATAATTATTTTTTTCTTTCCTCTTCTTAACACAACCAATAAAACAGGGGTGTCGTTGATCTGGAGAAGAACCATAATTTGTTTCTTTTTATCTAATTAACAATAATTTTTGTCTAGTGGCAGAACGAAAAATACTATGCTCTTCCTTGATTCAAACCAGGCATTTGCTGTCATCCGACCAAATGTTCTAAGTCGATTAGACCAGAAGAGATAATATAGTCGTCCGTATAAAATTCTAATCTTCATTGAAATTGATTTAACAGTTCATTCAAGTGATTGTGAAAATATCAAAATTGATTGGCACATAATTTATATGCAGCATTTAATTGAACCGATCGTAATATAATGCATAATTAATTAAAGAAATGAACAAATAAATAAATAAATATATATATATATACAAATAGAAAAGATTTATATTACGTTCATTTTCTTCTATTCTGAATTAATTTTCGCAAGAAACCTAATCTTGTAGAAAAAAATTAATAAAATAGATAATATAATAAGAAACTATAAATAATAAAACTGAGATCACGATGAAAATTGATGTTTTTAAATTAAAATAATAATCTTTAAATAGAAAACAAAAACAAAGTCTAACTATGTACAAGAATGATTCATTCATATAGTTAGCAACGAAATGAGGGACATTGTTCACATACATAAATTTTATAGGTGGCGATCCTATCCGGGTTCATGTAGAATTATGAAGAAAAAGCAAAGTTAAATTTGATTATTTTAATAGACAGCAAGTGAATATGATGGGAAATGTATAAAAACGCATTTTCAATGCATTTTCTACACTCCTTCGCTCTATTTAAACATCATATGTTACTATCCAAGCAACAAAATCAAAATATTTTATTTTCGAAGTAAAAAAAAGACTACGAATAAATGTATATCGGCTACGAGAAGGCTTCGAAAAGAGAACGAAATATTGTTGATTACACGTTTGGAACATGTTAATTGAATTGAAAAACGAGTTGTATTTCAGTGGGAACACTGTTAACTCGATGACAACATATTCGAAAGTGTGAATAGAAAAATCTGATTGATAATTCATGAATATTTGTCTACATGAACTAGGAAATTCAAGGCAATCAAAAGAAGTAATCCAATGTGCGACAACTACTTCTTTCAGTTACGATAGAATTCAGACAGGTCAGAGGCTTTGGTTATTAACTACACAGAAAATATATGGATGTAGGCAAAATATTTTACGGTTGCAATATTAGTGATTGAAGTATTACGGCACTAAAGAAGTTGAAACGTATGATGAGATTCGTCGGCATGAAGAAGATGAAGATTCTCTTCTGACGTTGAAAGCTCAATTAATTGTTAGCGTTAAGAGTTTTCATGGTAATAGCGGTTTAGAAGCTATCTTGATGACATGCCCGTGCATTTGTGTACGTTTATATGTGTATGTTCTTCTCTTACATCGCGACTCACAAGCATATTTCAAAGAATATCAGTTTTTATTCTTATTTTTGATAATAAATGGCTATGACTTCTATGCGAACCCGTAACAGAACGCTCTCTATTGTAATCCGTTGTCGATTGGTTGATATAACACGCGGGCTATCGTTTTTTCTTTTTTCTTTCTGTTCTGTCGCCCAACGGTTTTCTGTCTATAAATCTCTCAAATTCTTCTTTATTTTATAGAAAACGGTTAAATCTACCATTTATATGATAGAACACTATAAATACTGATGTCTTGCTATCGTTCCAATCATTTCTTCTAGTCATACTTATTTCACAGTCGTTTTCCTAGCCCATCCCATGGATCCTATATACATTTCACTTATTTATATTTTATTAGCAAGAATCCATCCCAGGTCGATCATACTGAGCTTTAAACGGTCGCATACCTATTACTTACGTTGAAAAACGACGATCGTGTTTTGTATTCGTTTAGTGTTGTAGTAAACGAAGTGTTAGGATGAAATACGATCGTCGTAAGCGAGGCTCGTGAAAAATCTCCGTAAACGGTCATCGTAACTAAACGCTAACTGTAAACGGTCGTTTACGATGATGGCTAGCTGTTCGCTCTCAGTATAGGACCAATTTTTTAGATTATAGTTTACACAAGCTATATCAGTGGAAAGTATTAAGTGACCATCGTTTAGGTGAAGTTAACATCGTATTCGAGTAAACCGATCGATACTCTTTTGCGTTGATGTTCCAACGTCCTTACTCGCAGTATTAGTAGAAATTTGTATACTCTATCGAATAGTATATTTTGATTAGCTAGATCTTGAATCGTTCCCCTGAAAATCCAAAAAATAGCAAAAATCTCCTATTGAATCCGTGTAATCCTTTTAGTAAAATCTTACCATATTTATTTCTAGCAATATTCCAACTCTTGTACCTATGTTCCAAGTGGAACTCGACGAACTCTATTCAGCCATGTTCACATATTTTCCGGAGCTCGAAATCAGACTTCACCGCTGATAAGATAATACTGAAGAAATCTCAGAAGATCCTACTTTGAGCTATGAAAAATCTGCCGAAATCGTTAAATAGATTTACTCAAGTTGTGTTTCGATCATGAGTGGAGTACTCAGAGCAACGACTTGGCAAGTATGTTGCTAGAATTTCATAGGAAAATAACAGTATTTTGAGATTTTCGGGACCGTTTTCAGCAAGGTGAAAAATCTGATTATACAAAGTAAATTCAAGGATGTTTTGGATTTTCAAAAATTCACGAGCACGCGTCGACTTCAAGTTAATCCAAACATACCATTCTATAGGGCATAAAAAATTCTGCTAAAAACATGAGCATGCGCATTGGAACATTAGCCGAGAAGAATACGGGCAGGTTTCACTCGAATACGATGCTAACTTCACCAACGTGTGAAAATCACGATTTTTTCCCATCAAGAGAATACCACAACCCTATAGTCCCTCAAGTATCGCTTTTCAAAAAATAATCGAGTTAGTATGAATTTTGAACATAAAATCAACTGAAATCCGGTTTCTAATCAGAAATCAACACAATCAATTCCAAGAAGAAAAATTGAATAGATTTTAATGAATTCAACTAGTTTTTATATCAGTTTATTTTCCATCAGGCAGAAATACTATAATTTTCATCACATTTTAAACCCGTAAAATCATATAAATGAAAATTTTCCTCAGTTTTAAACATGGGGAAAATACAGGTAGAACATCAAAATATGCCATAAAACATTTAGGACTCTCTATTGTGCAGAAAACTTCAAAAATCGACTGTGCAGTTCTGAAATACCCCGGAGCATTCTCATAAATAAGGCCATAAATCACAAACTATAGAGCTTACTGGGGATATAATTCATTCCAGCTTATATGACAACAACGTCCGTCAATCGTTTTATCGTGAAGAATCTCATTATCAGTACAAACCTGTCACGTCAGGTTTGTCTCCTACTTGAAACTTAAAATGGTTAAGATGAAAAAATCATAGAAACACCAAGCAATACTGCGTGAACTGACAAATCATTGCCAATGTTACAGCGCAAAAGTGCTGCAAGGTCTTACTAGTATAATGAACACCCATGTAATAAAAACCGGATGAAAATTGGCGGTTAACCGCGGTTTTACCGGTCCGGTTACCGGCTCCCATTACCGCAAAAAATGATCCGGTATTCGCAACATGGGCAACGATAAGACTTGCTAGATACTAACACAATAACACTGAAATTTATTCATCAAACAAAACTCTATACTCCATGATAATCTGACAGCTCCTTCATTATTTCCTTGGTTTCTGCTTGTCATTTCTGACACATCTCCAGGATTCTTCACCGGCTTTCATCCTTTACCAAAAAGAAGTATCATAAAATATATGTTTTCATCCTTAGCAGAGCATCTGTGACAAAGCCTATCATTTACGACTCACTTTCGCTGAAAAAATCCAAAAGCAGGATTTCTGCATCTTAAACGTTATGGATAAGAACAGAAGGCATGCCGTGCCCCAACTTTTAACTAAATATTACTTAAGTCGCGAGATCATGTATCAATCTCGCCAACTCTTCATATTCATCTATAACAAGCTGTTTCTGCTGAATGCCACTCCGGATCTAAAGTTCGTCAAAACCGATTTCAGTTACAAATTAGAAACTGCACTTGCCTGAATGTATAACGTTCAATAAATCCTATACACATGAGTATAAGACTTCCACGAAGAACATTACTTGATTTTTAACAAAAATCACATCTATTTATTCGAGTTTCGATAGGTATCTCCTACCATCATCAGGAATGACAATACAAAAAAGAAAACTATGTTTATATATTAGATATGAAATGAGAGATCTTGAGGGTGTGGGTGTTACTACATCCACACACCCACACCCGTATGTAAATTCTGTGATTGTGATAATGTAAATTAACAATTTCTACTACATTGATACATATATTTAGTCGCAGTCGGATTGATTAAACTATCCTTTAGTAGATGAAGCATTCGTTCTCATCGTATCTGTTGATTAAAACCATCAGAAGAATTTTTCTTCTGGTGTTAAGGAGAGGTTGTTCTTGTAGTCAAAAGGAAGAAATTTTGCATAACATTAGTAAACTTTAATCATTTAATAAAATGAAGATTGTAAAGAACAGATTAAGAACTAGTTAAAAAATGAAACTAATCGTTGAATGCAGTTTTTTTTAATCTGCTGCAATATTTTCAATTAAACACATGAACAAACAATAAATATTATTCTTTTAATTACTTATCGTTTAACAATTCAGATCAAATTTCTAGCATTCTCCTTTCATTTTCAAAAAAATAACTCCCCTTACCCTAATTCCTCCGTAGCACCCCATAGATTCAATCAAGATGCCTCGTTAATTCCAATGGCACCGTTTTACTAACATATTTTTAAGACCTTGTTTCCCTTTCCGATTGTGGCGCGTTATCTTTGAATGTACATACGAAATCTCAAATGATTCGAAACGAACTAGAATTTGATATTTATCTGTTAGTTTTGTTTTCTTCTATTCATATTTTCTTTCTTTTAGAAAAAGCAATTGTACGTATTATTTCACATCAGATGAACAATATGATTCACATAAGCAAGAAAAAATTTTGATTCAATTAATCATCTATATATTTGTAGTGAAATAAATGATAACTATGCTAATTATTTTCTTCATGTTAAACAATTGACATTTACATTATTCTTCGATCATTGGAACGGTTCGATTATACGACATATTAATTCTATGATTCCATTGGAACAATTGACAAAAATAGTTCTTGAACCGTATCGTATACCATTGGAAGATATTCTTCGATTGTTGTTCTTTACATCTAATTTACATACATTACAATTTGATACATTAGGCCTGCATCAGAATAATTTAGATTTTATTCAACAACATTACATTTTTGACTATGGATCCAAGATAAATAAAATAGAATCTTTGATTCTTAGTGGTCGATGTTCATTAAATGAACTTGACTTTATTGTTAATCTATTTCCACAATTAAAATCTCTCGAAACTGGAATGAATAGAACAGAAATAAAAAAGAATTCGATTTTATTATCAAAAACTGATAATAAAACACAACATTTATTTTACTTATGCATTGCCTATATACCAAAGGTGTGCTTAAAAGAGATCAATACAATGATAAAATCAGAAAAGTTACTTGAAAATTACTCTATTAAGTATATTAATTATAATTTATATGTATGGTGGTAAAACTTTAGTTATTTAGGACTTACTTTAGTTTTTTTTTGGTTTATTTTTGTATATAATAATGACTACTTTTTAATAAGTAAACTAGAGGTCGAATTTACACAATAAATTTTGACTTTTTAATATCGTTTAAACGAGGGAGTGAATATTTTATTGATTGAAGATGTCGTCACCAGTGATGGTTTTTCAACTTTGAAAGAAATATGACAAAAAATTGATTAGATTTCGTGCTTGGTTGTTTATTTTAGCCTTGTGCAATTAAGGAAATATCGTTCGTTTTATGTTATTGCATGTTTAAGAAAATTGCATTGGTATTGTAACTATGCGCATTCAATTAAAAAAGGACATTTGAGTTCCATCAATAATTTAATAAGTAAAACTTCAAATCGAATTGATGAAACTGATAAAAACGAATTATTTATTTCTATTTTGACTGCAACTCAATTATTGTCGGCTTGCAATGAAAAAAAAAACTTATGATTAGATTTGAGTTTGATACAGATTCGTTCTAATCAACAAGACATTAAAAAAAAGAAAACTAACATTAGAATTCTCTTCTCTCTTCCAGTTCATCGCATATCAAGAGTGGCACTCTTTTCGCACGATCAAGTATACATCCCACGTAAATGATAAATCATTGAATCGATTCTTTTATTATTATTCAAAAACAAACCAAGCGAAAAGTTTCTATCTTACTTACGGTGCAATATGGCTACATTTATTTCCTTCTCACTTCGTTTAAGATAGCTGCATAATTGGTTGCATATGGCGCTCATATTTTATTTTTCGTATAGAACACAGGAGGCTGTTTCTTTGTTCTCATATATATATATATGTAGGGGGCAGAATTGGGATCCGGGCAAAATTGGAATATTGGATTATTTGACCAATCAAAATTACAGAAGAAATTAGAATTCCAATTTTGCCTAGGCAAATTCCGAATTTGCCCGGATTCCAATTTTGCCTACAACATATATATACCTCTTTTCGTTCAGTTGAAACACTTCAATACTTAAAAAATTATATTCTTTGTGCAAGGGTAAGTTTTACATGTTAAATCGCTATGGTAAATGAAATGTGTCGTTTATGTTTTATACTAAGTCAGTCGGAATTGAAAGAACAAGAGAAGAATAGCTTACCGAATATAGTTTGCCATGTATTAAAATTTGAATTCCATTCAAAAGTTCAGACAAGAATAAATGTTATTTGGATTAGAAATAGTTTCGAACCGGTTGCTTCTTTCTTTTTGTGCTTGACAGTCTCCGTAGTGGTTAGTTCGAATTGATTTTGAATCGTTCCATTTTTTGTATTTTTTAGAAAAGCATCAAGATGAACAAATTTCTACTGTTATCGATATTCTCGTTATTAATGTTAATTTTCAGTTTTAAACAAAATGGAGTTGCTGTGACTGTCGGACATCGTTTGTCTTCTCTCAGTAATGGAGTCAAGCGGTATATCTTTAGAAAATTTTAATAATGATTAAGTTTTTATTAGTCTTATTTTCTATTTTGTTTTTCAGTATGGCATTGCAAAAAAGGAAGCGTACGTGTCATAGTGGCAGTGGCGGTCATAAATGTCATAGAAAAATGCATACTACAACGCGGAAACTATCGGTTCAACCTACCATGGAGGATGAAGTATTAAGTGATGAAAACTGGGGAGTACGTATTTGGAATTTACTAAGAAGTTCTCAGTCTTTTTTTCTATTTAAAGACTTTTTGGATGGGCTCAGTGACCATTGGTACACCAGGTCAATCATTCGATATTGATTTTGATACAGGTTCAGCTGATCTTTGGGTGCCTGGGACCCAATGTGAAAATTCATGTGGTAAATAGTGAACTTCCTTGTCAATTGAATGCTAATTTTTACGTTCTAATGACAGGCGGTAGTCACACATTTGATAGTCAACTATCGTCAACATATAAATTATGGAATAAAGAGTTCCATATTCAATATGGTGATGGCAGTAGTGCAAGTGGAACATGGTCCAATGATACAGTAACTGTAAGAAAATTTTTTTATACGTGATTAAATCAAGAGCAACGTTATCTTCTGTTTCATATGCCTCTCAGTTTGGTAGTATATCGATTCCCAACCAACCTTTTGCGATTATTAACTCAGCTAATGGTATGAAAGCCAGTAAATTTGATGGAGTTCTGGGTATGGGTTATCAAAAACTTTCGTCTGGTGGTGAAATTCCTGTCGTATGGTCAATGTATCTGACCGGTGAATTAAGTCTTCCGATTTTCAGTTTTTGGTTTGGCTCGTAAGCTCATATTTTAAAACCTATCTCTTAAATACTATTTTCTTTATTCATCAGGGTATCAACCGGTTATGACACTGGCGAATTAATCTTAGGTGGTTATGACACATCGAAATATACAGGCAATTTTACATATGCGCCTGTTAGTGTAGAAGGTTATTGGGAATTTGTTGCTGATAGCTAGGGATGTGCAGTTTCAGTGTAAATACTGAAATACTGACACTGCCAGCGCCGATATACTGAGCACTGACAACTGACTACACTGCACT
>OENM01000304.1:72476-83768 GCA_900239745.1 Rotaria magnacalcarata | reverse complement strand
AGTGCAGTGTAGTCAGTTGTCAGTGCTCAGTATATCGGTGCTAGCAGTCATCAGTAAACTGAAACTGCACATCCCTACTGATAGCGTTAGCTTATCAATCGGATCAACAACAACTACAATAGCGACGTCGATTAATGCCATTTTAGATACTGGAACAACAGACGCTATTCTCGGTCCATCAGCCTATGTAAACGCGATTAATTCAATGTTAGAAGCTACATACGATCCAACGATTGGATATGTAAGAGAAAAATAAAGACTCTATGTATTGATCTGAAATATTTCGACTGCCGTCGTATACAGCGGAGAGTTCTTAAATAGGTTCTCCTTATTTTAATACACTGTTGATTGTCAAACAAAATCTTTAGCAGCATTTCCAAATATAACAGTGACAATTAGTGGTGTTCCATTTACATTGACACCATTAATGTACATTTAAATTATCGGTGATCCCTTTAGCTACACATGTTATTTGGTCATTTCAACACTGAAAGCTAACGATGCGAATTCAAACCCAATTTGGATTCTTGGCGATTTTTTTATGAGACATTTCTATAATGTATTCGATATGCAAAATAATCGTATTGGATTGGCTCTTTCAACATCATATTCAGTTGTACAAACAGTACCCGATAGTTTATTTCCTTCAACTGGATCAATATCTTTTCCCACACCAGTAACAGGTAAGCTAAACAAAAATTGGACTACAAAATAGCTCAGAGAGATGCGATCATTTTGCATTATTTGCCGAACTGAAGCCAACATCACTGACTGAATTTTTAAAAATTTATAGCGGAATAGATTTCGCTTTGATAAAATGATTGCATCTCTACTAGCTCAGATAAAAATCACACATGGATTCTTCTTCTTTTGAAATTAGTTGCTATCACTGAAACACTGCCACCGCAATGTTATAACTATACAACAATTAGCGATGCCACACGTTTAACGACAGCACCTGCGGGTGGGAGTTGTGACTCGACTCTCTTTAACGATGTTAACAGTGAGTTTCCAACATATGTTCGATTTATTAGCCCCGGTGGCACACGACTAGCTGGATCAGCACCAAACTCAGCCCAAGGTATAGCATGTGGAACGTATGTAACAGGTTGGACTAATGCAACGTATCCGTCATCTGTTGGTCAAACGGTAAATGCATTTATTAGTTTTGCATACCATGGTAACCCTAATTTTTCATATATATATTGGATACCAATAACGAACTGTAATGGATTTTATGTGCATGGATTATATGGGCCTAACAATTGCTATTATCGATATTGTACACAGTGAGCAAGGTTCATTGAGTTGGAACTACAAAGGGAACTACCCTAGAAATTGTAACTTCTAGTTTTAACCTTTTCTTTGCTTTTAAACAATAAAAACTACACTCTCACTCTATAATCTCATCTCTATACAACAATAATAGAGGGATTTTGATTGAACTATCTTGAAGGTGTGGGTTTCAATAGAAAGAACGCAAACACCTACACCCTAATTGAACGATACTACAAAATTTTTCTTGGAATCGAGATTGAGACAATAGTTGGTCTTATTTTTTTCTTGTCATTACGAACATTTATTATAGAAATTTGTATCGCACTATCGACTTATAAATAATTATGTAGTACAATACCGAAAATTACTATTTGATGGTGATCGTGGTACAATATAAAACACATAGTAAGTATTATAAAATGTAGTAGTACTATTTTGTAAAAAAATCACATGTATTTAGGATGTGGGTGCGAGCTTAAGCTAGTGTAGAAGATAAGACCCGCACCCACACCATCAGCGCAGCAAAACTGCATGGACACGTGTGATACCCACACAACATCATTTAACAAATATCTGCACAATACCAACCCTTCAAATCCAAAGAAACAATTCAATACACTATCATCTTCCACTATTTACAAATCAAGGGGGAAAAGCTGATTTAACTCAGCTAAAAATCAAAATTAAAAAATCATCCTAATTAACTCGAAAAAATCACCTTAACTTACAAAATCATAAATCACCTTTTCCCCCCTTGGTATTAACACTAACCGATTTCCAAAATATGCAATCTTCTGTCATAGTATAAGTTTTCATTCGACTAAGCAATTCAATATTGAAAATTTGTAATGTTTTACCAGTCTAAGAAAATTCATTTCATGCTTATTATTTTATTTTCCACTAAATTATTTATTTTACTTTTTAATGCAATGACTTTACTTGTTGGATTCGTGTTGGCTGAATCCGCTGTAAAAGGTCGCTTAATTGGATTTTTTGGATCAGCCATATCAATAATAATAACAAAGGTTGTATCATTAACTTTCTCACGAACGCATATAAGCTTATCGGATTCCATGGTAAGGGAACTGAAACCAATATTTGTAACTGTGCCGATATTGATGGCACGCTCCAATGATTCTCCTTCCTTCTCTTTCTGTTCTCTCACTATTGTTCTATTCTATATCTCTCTTGTTCACTCTCCTATATAAGCGCGTGTTCAATGTAAAGTAGGGGGACGACTAGACATGTCAGATGACACAATACACCATCATGCCGACGGTCATACGCGGCACTCTCTAGTTTTGTTGTTATACTCTGGATATGTGAAGAAGCGAATAAACATCATTGCCGTGAGTGGCTGTAAGCTATTCCACCTCTATCCAGTTTGCCATTACGATATAAACCAAAATAGGGTCCCATATTTATCGTTAAAGTCACATTGATACCGACATTTTGTAACTAAAATAAGAACAAAAATTTTATTAATGAAACCAACGTTTTACTTGTAGATGTTCTTGAAATTTAATAGGCAATTGTTCTGTCATGTTTACGATCTTCAAGATAAGAAACGTGAAATGAAAAAATTTCTTTTTATTTTGTTTTTATCATAAACTCCGGGTATAAGTTTAAAAAAGGACACTCTCCCATATCAGGCCAGGTTTTATATGAAAAAATTCTTATCCTACAAGAAAATATTTTCTATTGTCAACGTCGTAGAAGATCTTCGAGGCGACTTCTACTTATTTCAGCAAGAACAAAATGAAAAATGCACGAGAAAGAAAAAGATGCCGTAAAGACTGTTGAAATAATTGTGGAAACTTAGGATTCTATCCGAGAGTTATGTGTACTGCAAAACGTACATGGGACATATGAGTCATTCTAGAATGTCTGAACACCAAAATTATCATGAGAAACTAGGCACTTTGGTTTCTGGATGCAGTTTTTGTGCATTTTGAGACCTTTCCCAGGCGATGTTTCGTTAGAAAACTACGATTTAGTTCAAAACTAGTGTCAGATTCGGAATCAGCGTTAAAAACTGAGTCGATTTTTATATGTTGCGAATAATTCTGAGAAAAATCTTTTTTTTTTGAAAAATCCCTGTATTCCCCCTCAGGGATGGTCTGGTCAATAATGACATTTTTTTCGATAACTCAGCCATTTCTTGTCGGATCCTTCTCATCTTTGAACTCGACTGAGACATTGATGAGGCTGAACTGTGTAGAAACTTTCATCACGATCTGACTCTCCTTTCGAAAGTTATCGTGTAAACGGCCGGTCGGACGGACACACTGACCGATTCTAGAGTGTACTCACTTTTTGAGTACCCAAAAATGAGGTTTTTGGTTGTGGGGTATGTGTATGTGAAAGTAAGGCTCACCGTACCAACCTAGTTCCATCTACACGCGTGGAACTGGTTCCACCATGTTCATCATCGCGTAATAGGATGTATGCTCTATTTTCAGATTATTCATAGCACATTAGGACCTACATGATGCATATTGACTTGACTCAGAATTAATTTATCAGCTGGATATGTTCCTTCGTCAGTAAATAAATTGATTCTTTTCATTGACCAAGTTTATTCAAAGAAAATATTGCAAAAACACATATTTAGTATGACAATATAGTTGAAGTTGTGCAAACCGCCTCCATTAACCAAGAATACATATTGACGGTGAAAAGAAATAACGAAAACGACTACAATAATGAACAACAAGAACAAAAATTTCATTAATACAATAACTGTCGAATGAAATTTCTTAGTCAAATATTTGCTTTTATACATACCAATCGATTTACAATAGGAAGTATTTTGAGATGTTTTTCATCGTTTTCAACTGCTTTGTTTTCTTCAATAAAATTGCTAAGAACCTAGTTCGAAATGTCTTTCAGAGATTTGATTAAAGTTTTTTTTCTAGAACTCATACTAAGCAGAGAAATTTAAAAACTGTCTCGATCTATGCAAAAAGCCGTATATATTTTCCGCTTTGATTTTGATATTCTAAAGATTATAAATAATACAAAAGTTATAATAGATTATTTGTAGACATTTCAAATTTGGTTTGACCAAATACATTGAAGAAAATCAAATTGTATGTCAAACAGCGATGATATCTTCGTGGAACTTGCAACGTGTGTTATTATATTTTATGGTGGCACAATTAAATGTAAATTATGTAAGAGCAGCTTGGCCATTGGGAAATTCTTCGAATATTCAACTCTTAGGTCTCTTTGATAATTTATCAAATAAATCTGAATCTAGTCTATTATCAATTCATAGTCGAGCTATGTTTAAATCAGCTTTATTACTTTCTCGACAATATAATATAACAATCGGAGGACAATTCATAGGATGGCAATCAGCAGAAACAAATGGCAATATAATCGATGCCCTTAGCAAAACATGTCAAGCATTGTCTTATTCAAATATTGTTGGTATTGTTGGCCCAGGGTTATCAAGAGAAGCTTATTTAGTAGTTGATTTTGGTAAAACAATCGGTATACCTGTTATATCCTATAGTGTAACTGATCCTGATTTATCTAATCGAAATGTTTATCGAAATTTTTTTCGTACAGTTCCTTCCGATAATTCAACTGCATTGGCAATTGTTAAGTTATTTGCTCGATACAACTGGACCTCATGCATAGTGATTTACCAGAATGACGCATTTGGAACGGGAGGATCAAAAATCATCAATGAAGCATTCATTAATAATAATTTAATTGTTGACCAGTTAATTATATTTGATATAGTTACACTTCGTATTCGAGGCGATTTGAAAAATTATTTAATAAATAGCCCAACTCGAATTGTTATTCTATGGGTTCAATCAAGCTATATAAAATCTATTTTAGAAAATGCTATTCGACATGATCTATTGGCTCCGCAATTTACATGGATATTATGTTCAAGTATTTCATTGCAGAATTTTAATGAAACATTTTATGAAAAATTAATTGGCTCATTTTCAATTGAACCTGTTACAGGAAGTGTTGTTGATGCGCCAATAAATACAACATTGTTAAATGCAGCATATCAAATTTGGCAACAGTACGAACCGGAAACATTTCCTGGAGCAACAAATGTGAATTCGTATGCACTGTTTGCATTTGATGCAACATGGACATTAATTAAATCATTAGAAAACGTTTGTGCAACACTTAAAAATAATTCTTATTCATGTTTATCCTTTATTGGATCTTCTTTTTGCTTTCATCGACGTTTTGTTCATTCCGATTTATTATTAAATACACTTTGTCGAACAGATTTCCTTGGCGTATCTGGTCGTATTAAATTTAATTTTAACGTAACAGATCGAATTATTGGATCGTATTACTATGCACAAAATGTTCAGCCTTCTTCAAATGGTTCAGGTTTTGTACCAGTATTACAATATTCCGATTCTACTGATTGGAAAACATTTAAACAAGCAAACGTTATTATTTGGCCGGGCAGTTCGTTAGTACCTCCGACTGGTCGAGCAATACTTGAAGGTATAACTTTAAGAATTGGTGTTATTGAATCACCTCCATTTACAATAGTTACAAATGTCATTGATGAAGTTGGACGCAATACGTCGAAATTAACTGGTTATGTACCAGATCTGATTCAACTATTAGTTGATAAGATTGGATTTACTCCAAATATTCAACTAGCTCCACCCAATCAAACATATGCAGGATTAGTTCAAGAGGTAGTCAATGGTCATTATGATATTGTTATTGGTGATGTTACAATTACTGCTACACGAAGAGAATTAGTTGGCTTTTCAAATGCTATATTTGATAATTCTTTACGCATTATTATGCGAAAAACACCTGATGCATCTATTGAAATGTTATCATTTTTAAAACCGTTTTCATATGAACTTTGGTTATTAGTCTTAGGTGCTTGTGTCTATGCTGGTTTATTAATTTGTTTTATAGAAAGACAAGATAATGAAATGTTTCAAAATCGATCAGTATTATCTCAAATAACAATGAGTATTTGGTATTCTTTTGGTAATATTGTTGGATATGGTGTAGATTTTCATGTCAATACCGCTGCTGGACGTTTAATCACTGCTGGTTTGTATATGTTAAGTTTGATATTAGTAGCTACATACACTGCAAATTTAGCATCTGATTTAACAATATCAAAATCGAAAGATAGTATTTCAGGAATTCATGATATTAAAAATGGGAAAATGCCATTTAATCGCATTGGTATTCGTATGGGTACAGCTGGCGAAGATTATTATTTACGAGAAATATCCTTTGGTAGTCGAAGTTATTATCCATTAAAATCTCGACAAGAAATGTATGATAGTTTACTTGCTGGAATTATTGATGCGTCCTTTATGGATATTGGCACTGCTGAATATATGACAAATAATATTTATTGTAATTTAACGGTGATTGGAGAAGATTTTGACAAAGGAGGCTTTGGAATTGTTACACCAAAAGAATGGTTATATGCTAAAGATTTAGATGTTAATATTTTATTATTAAGAGAATCAGGTGAACTTGATGATTTAAGACAAAAATGGTTTCAAAAAAGAAATTGTCTTAATTTAGACGAAACATCGATTGCCATGCAAATTAATTCATTGGGTGGATTATTTTTAATTTTTACAATAGGTACTTTTCTATCACTACTATTGTTTTTATGGTCGAAACGATTCATTATTAAAAACAATTCATTGAGCTTGTTACGTCGAAAGAAATTCTTATTTAAAAGGAAAACCAATATGATGAAGCACTCAAGTAAAACACCAAATTATATTAAAAACTCTAGAATACCTTTATCTACTATTGTACATTTGCGATCATGAAACTTTCTTTACATTTTGTTACTTGAAAGTTGATTCACTTCGATGATCTTCTTTTATTTTTGATACTTGAGATAATATCAAAAAAAAATATTTAGAAGATTTTAATGGACTGCATATTGACTGTTGAATTTTCTTATATTTAATAATATATAATAGTGGCGAATCCAGGACATTGGTGAGACGGCGGTGGTCCTGCTCAAAAACGGTTCTTGAAGCTTATTTGGCGCAGTTCAATTTCTTTCTATTTCATTTCTGCTGGGGAAAAATGAAAAAAACATTCAAGAGGGAGAAGAGTGGCGATCTCCAGTTCGCCGTGCTGGTAGATCCGCCAGTGGCGTGAAGAAGCATTGAAGATGATACTTTTAGGTACTCAAGGTGTTCGAGTGAAGGATTTTAAACCATTGATATGCTTACGGCTTGTCATTTCTTGAAGACACTAAAGTTACTGAAAGGACTAAATGGATAAGTTGGGAGATCTAAAACTAAAACGATATAAATTTATTGATAAAGCGAAATAATTGTTCACAGTTTTCCGAAAGAAAAAATATCATGATGAGCATATTTGTATCTTTGAATTGTTTCATGTAGAATTTCGATGCAACAACAAATATTAAGAAAATAGTCATTGGAGGAATGAACAAAACCATATAACCAATGAGATATAGCCATGAATTATGTGAGACTTTAACACATCCGGACAATAAGGAAATTATAAGACGAGGTGTTGATAGAATGACTAGAATTGTAGGACTTACAGTAAGATTTTTGTGTTCATTAAGTTGATGACGAACGTGTTGCAAATAGGTTAGTCGTTTTTGAGTCTTTGCTTTTCGACCACTACCTCTTAAGATAGTGAATATAGCTGAACAGAGATTAGCAGCAAAAGGAACTGAACAATGAAGTAATACGATGAATGTATTGTATGTATGAGTTGAGTGAGAATAATGGAAAACACACCATTGACGTTGCTCTTCTTTATCATTAGATAAATCACGATAAAGAGGTTCATGAATAATAGAGGTTGCTATTATGAATGGCAAGATGACAATCAACAATCGTGCTAAGCATTTATTTCGCCTTTTGTTAAAAAGGAAGCCTTTGTAAACTGCCGTTGATCTCTCAAAAGTCACAACTGCATTTAGCCAATTATTTGTATAGAGACAAAGCTTAACGAAGAATTTCAATACTATACGGCCACCCCGAATGAACGACAGCTTATAAGTGAATCAGTTTGCGTCACCACTAGAAACCAAAATTTGAATGCAAAAATAGTCACTGTGAAAAATCAAGTAATGGATGATGCTAGAAGATAGAGTCCACAACCAACTTCTCTTGAAATTTTAGTATGAAATGTAATAATAGAGAGAGCACTATTGATTCATCCACCAACTAATATAATCATCATAAATGCTGAACTCCATTTAATCAAATTATTCTGACCATTGAATGTTGTATTTGGTTGTATTTCATAACGTAATAAATCGTCAAGCGTTAATCCAATATCTTTTGCATAAAATTGACATCGATCACCGATAAAACAATCAGTGCAAACACATATAGCAACTGTTGGACAGTAAATATAATCTTCCCAACATTCAGCTCCATTTTGACAATAAATATTATTTCGACATTGTAGAGGAGTACGTGTGAACTGGAAACAATTTGCATGACGTTCCAGATTGATAAACACATTAAATTAATATGAGTTGTGCATATCATATGATAATATTTCACTCGTCGAATTTTTGGTCTGTCAATCAATTCAGAATTCAAGAGTTCATTGACTGATGCACATCATTGTTCAAGGGTAAATCAGTGGGAATTATTTTCCACTAATATCATGAGAAACTCCTATTATCTTAATAGTGGACATTGCTTGTAGTGGAAAAAATTGAAAAATCTTATATAGATTTATTTAAAAATCTTAGGACGCTGCTCTGATACTCATGGATTCCTAGTTACTTCATACCTTGAAAATTAAAAGGTTTTAAATGAGTCAAATTCGGATAATGAGTAGTAGGAAGGATACGTACCATATGGATGCTGATTCATCAATAAGATATTTTATATTGTAATCAATTTGAGGTCATATGCAGTCACAAATTCGACCGAGTATTGAATTCTTTATTCTAATGTTATGAACAGTTGATACGAAATGGAGAATATTGGGAAAAGTTGTCTTCTCGTGCTATACTATCAAGTCGATCAGTATTCATACCGAGTAACGAATAGAGAACATCAGCATTATGAAGTTTCTGCAAAACATTAGATAACATCTCATTCGGTAAATGAAGAAGACAGATATCAGATCGACTCATATTGAATATGGACTACGACACTTTGTCCAAATACACACAGTTCTTTATAGATAAATGTCCTTTGTTTATGTTTTTCATTGGTGACTTCAATGAAGAATACAATGGATGAACTTGCTAGAAAGAAAAGTTACATCAATGCATCGTCTAATGAAATCATTACTGAATATCATTTATTATCTCTATACAATACAACCATACATTTGGTTTGTGTATTTGTAAATTTTTATTATTTTTATTCTAATTAGCGATATTCTAATTCTTTGTTTTTCTATTGTTATTCATATGGAAACGATACCAAGTGAGGCTTAGGATAATTAATACACGAAATCAAATTTCTTTCATATTAGATTTCTTTTGCATATTTTGTTTTCAATATTTTAGATTTAAATATGAAAAACTACTGCAATAAAATCAATTTTCATCGTTCGAGATAAGATGTATTGAATTAGAGCCATTTTGGATCAAATACAATCGGAAAGAAGCGGCCTTGAATAGGTTGTCCACGTGGAACGACAGGAATACCGAGTAAAAGGGATTCGTCAGTGTTGCTGCACGTTCCTTCGGCAAAATAATTGAGAACAGCAGAGCGACGAGGTAATGCTGTGTGATTTCCATAAGAACCGTGCACCATGAGCGGATGATGAAATGAAGCATGTCCCTTTTTTAGCAGAGCTGGCACTGGCTGAAATTGTTGTTTTTCCTCCTCAGTTAGAATGGCCTTGATACTGTCCATGTCCTTGAAATCGAAATCAGTCACTGGTAATGGTACTTGTTTACCATCACGCTCACGGTGCCATTGGTGTGAACCGGGTACGAATTGAAGTGTGCCATTTTCTTCGGTTTGATCGTCTAAAGCAATGTGTACAGTGAGATGTTGCATCGGTTCAGTTCGTGTCCAATAAGAATAATCTTGATGCCAAGCAACAGGGCCACCATGAAAAGGTGGTTTAGCAAACAATTGATCATGCCAAAATTGAACGGGTACAAACTTTTTATCCGATGTATGGCAAGCTGCAATCAGTTGTGATGTAGGTACAGTGACATTCGGCAAGAATATTAAGTCATGAAAGAGAGGTGTTACTCGCCAGTGGCCTAACATATGTGTGAGAACATTGTCAGGATCTCCAGTTTGATTTGAATGATATTCGTGAAGTAGATGTCGACCTGGAAGATCCAGTCGATGAGCATCGTTAAGAGCATTGGCTTGAGAGAGATCTTTCTTATTCCAAAGAAGAAAACGTTTGTATTCTTCGAGAAGTCGATCACATTGTTCATCGGTAAGAACACGAATTTGATTCAAATAGCCGTTTGTTTTGTAGAACTCGATTTGTTCAGTCGTTAAAAGATAAGGTGTATAAGAGTCACCATTGTTAGATAAAGAACCGAAAAGCTCTCCGATCGGTTCAGAAATCGTCGAGAGATCTAACACATCATCACTGATAGGTGCCTCATTTGTAATAGCAGGACGCTCAGGTAATGTAACCATTGCAGTGCTCACTTATAAAAGTGAAATAAAGACAACGAAAATGAAAATAAAGATATAACATTGTTTTTATCTATATTGACTCTTGTCGTGAGAAGCTAAATGCAATGCACGAAACTCAAAACTACTTTCTTGTAATATGATATTGTCGGCGTGAATCAACGATGATTCTGTCGAGATACAAATGTATTCGATAAGAAAGAAGGAGCACACTACTAAATCGAGAGTTTTATTATTTTCTTATCTAAGATAGAGATGGATCATTTTATTTAACGAAAGCTAATTAACAGTATTAATTAAGTCAGTTTTTTCACGCATAATTCTGACAAGCATTATACACAGAGTTCTATAATCAGTACTGGGTGAATCCATGAATATCCAAGCACTTTTTGGAAAAAGG
>OENM01000304.1:0-66065 GCA_900239745.1 Rotaria magnacalcarata | reverse complement strand
TTTTTTAATCGATCATATAGAAAACAACTGCGTTTATCATGAGAGAGAGAAATAACCATTTGTCTATTTTTACTTGTAAATTCCTGCACTTCATATCCACATGCACACACCCAAATCTTTCATTAGATTCAAATTTACTATTTTATTAGAAAACTCAATGTATCGTTATTCGTTCGTTAGCGTAGTCAATATATTCAGTCTATTTTCATACCATGCTGCCTCGTCTTTGAAATGAAATTTTTGGCAAGCATCTAAAATGTCGTGATATGTTTCCACAGGATTGAAAATTTTCCTATCTTTTCCTGTTGCTGTGTACATTTTTCGTAAACAAATTGGGCATAGATATAACGGTTGTCCGTCCATTTCTACTTCAGTTTCAGCTCCGTTCATCAAACACAAATAATAGATACAATGTTTGATACCAAACAAATGTATAATTTCATGTACAAAGACACTAATGGCTCGTTTCAGTATCAATATTCGTTCTTGTTCTGTACAGGGTCCCACTAATTCTATGTCTGGAAACGATGGGTCCAGACGAGCAAATGAATAAATCGCAATGCCATCAATAGTCGAAGCTAAACCATACACGAAATTCCAGCTAGAATAGGGATAGATATCAGCCATGGTAACACCAATGCAAAATAATTCTTCAGTATCATTCTTTCGTTGTCGCCGTTTCATTTTTTTCAAATGATCGATTATGAGAGTCGCTGAATATTGTGGTTTCTTCGTATAGGTATCGATACGCTGTCCCATTCGTGAATGTTTTGGCAAGTCGGTGAAATCGATTTGAGGCAGAGTCTCTAATCGACATCCCGGAAAAAAATGACTGGAAAATTCCGATATATTTTCCAGAGAGGGTACTCTAGAAACAAAGATTTAAAGGTAGAATATAATTAATTTCGCGTGTGGATGTGAGTATGCATCAGACATCATATCGAAGATCAATCCACACCTATACATGTCTACCTTGGATGGTTGAATGAGCCTATCGGCTGTATGTAGATTGTTCTCCGACTAAAAGTATGAATGACACGCCAGTAACAATAAAAACAAAAATGTTTCTCTAAGAGTGTCCTACTTTCCGTGTGGTATTGTTTGTATTGTTCTCTCGAATGCTTCTGCAGTTTGACCTCGCTCTTGATTTATAGTGACCCAATCCCCTTCATTCGGTATTGGAAACGGCAAAAAACATTCATTGATCCCGGCTGTCACTGCTCGGCGAATACTATCCGGTAGCTGAAATATATAATAAAGAAATCAGACTTCATGCAGTTTAAAAAAAATTCTGGCTGTTTCACATCGGTCTGATATTATATCTTCCAGGTTGAAATGAATTTTGATATACACTTTATTCGATATCAGAAGAACAGACATCCTAATCAGTCTATTGACGACGTTTATGTAACAATTCAGAATAATTCGATAACATGATTAGTACTGATTGTCGAAAAATATTGCTTATAAATTACAGTTGATTATATACTTACTTGGTATGTGTCACCAAGAGCTCTCGATCGTTCTCGATCGGTCGGAACAGAAAACAAATTGTTAAAACTAGCACACATGTTTCTACGCAGTCTCAGACAATGTTCATCTTTATGCTTTTTCTGTTCATTTAAATATGTTCTGTGTTATTGCAAAAGTACGAGTCATTTTTGCTTCCTAATGCATCATATTTCGAATACATGACTATACAGTAAAGAAAATATTGCACAAGAGTGAAGCAATGACACACTTTCATGCTGTTTGTTTAATGATTAGAGTCTCTAACATCCATAGGAAAAAAACTACTAGTCGATGATAAATAATATCCCTAATCCATTCTCTCCAGACAACGCATAGTAAACGTTGTTAATGCGTTTAGAGATGTCGCTTTTGCGTGTACAGTAGTTTTTCTTTACAAATATGTTATTAGAAAATTTTTTTTTAAATGATAGAACACTTTAAAAACACGAAGTTGGCACCTAACTGTGTTGCAAAGCGATAAAAATAAGTTTCGAACTACACCGAAGCAGAGAAAAATTGGGAATAACACGTTTAAACACTCAATCGGGAACCGCGATTCTAGTTTATCTATTTGATATGCACTAGTTGTTTAAGTATTTTGAGCACATTCTGGTTTTTATAGTAGAGTGTACATTTTGAATCGATGGTTGAATCGGCAGCGATGGTAGCTCAGTAAAATAAAAAAAACTGTAAGATACTGAACAAATCTCTAACTAAGATATTCAAGTTATGGAGAAATCTGTCGCATTATTTGTTTGTAGTAATGTTTTATGGCATCTATAGAGGTACATCGTGCACCAAGCAATTTGAGATAAACAACATATGGGAATTGAACATAGAAAAAACAGATGTTATCTTCTAATGTGCTGCGTGAGTAATACTAGATTTGCTTAGACGAGATAAAATACAGGAAAGTTATGTTATTGTTTACTTTTCATGCTCTTCTGATAGATGATGTAATTTTAGAAGATCAGTGCAAATTTTTGCTACTTCTAACTTCTACACAATAATATATACATTGGATTGCCTTGGAAACTATATTGAAATCGTATTCTTGCTTCTTAATTAAAGACAACCTAAGCAAATATAATGCATTCTAAAGTTAATTCAATTACAGTCGTGAGTTTTTGTAGAATCCAAATATTGTCAACATGAACTGAAGGTTGATTCGGTGGAACAGTTAAAATCGTAATATATCTAAGAACGCACATTATAACAATTAAATCCTACTCTAAAAAAAATAAAGGAGGTTTACAGAACCCTCCGAAAAGATTCTGCAGATTTTCAAAATGCTCCAAAGGTTAATGGTTTTGTATAGAACCTTCAAGGTTTCGTATTTTCTCACAGAACCTTTTTTGCTGTACAGAACCGAAAAAAGGTTTTGTAAGAGATGGCTCTACACTTGGATAAAACGCAGAACCTTCAAAAGGTTCTGTCAACATTTTTATACTTTTTTTTGAGACTTTGGACACATTTGGAGCATTTTTGAAATCTACGGAACCTTTTCGGAGGGTTCTGTAAACCTCCTTTATTTTTTTCAGAGTATAAAATGTTACATATTTAAGCGTAACAAGACATAAAAAATAACAATATCCTGTAGTTCAAATGAAATAAATCAATATAAGTAGAAAACGATGATCATTGTATCATGTAGGATGTTCCTACAGCCGAAATCAAGCATTCAAATTAATTCGATTATTTCTAAATCAACAAATAATTCAGTAAAAAATTGAATTTCATCAAAACGTTGTATATCAAAATTGCACAGTGAAACTCAACGAATATTAAAACGATTGCAAAGACTCGAACAATATTATTTATTGTCAAGGCTACTTTTAAATTTATGTACTCAGCATCAATAATAATCACATTCATCAACATGAAATCTTATAAAGTTTTATTTTTACTATATTATATCAATAGTACAGTACGCCTATGGCGTACGAAAAAAAAGTCATGTTCAAAATATTTGTCTTTTGATTTTCATTTTAGTGTAATCCCCAAATATGCTCATTTTTAATAATTATTTGAATTACTTTATTTATTGATTTGAATGCAAAAACAACAACACATAATTCCGACAGACGACGAGAATGTGCATAAAGAAATAAAACAGCAAATGACTAGATAAAAATATTTTTCGCTTGATAAAATAAATTAGAAAATAAGAAAATCTTATTTCATAATAACAGGTGTTCGACTTGAATAAAGAGATGATGGTGCGAAATTATCAAAACCTTTTTGAATACCTGTATACATTGGTAAACTTTTCATGAACGATTGAATTTGTTTTTCTATGGGTGTTAACACTGGTAGAGTTTCTTCAAAGGATTCTTCATCAAGTTGTGAAAATATTTCATCACTACTGTCTCTATGTTTCTTGAATTTTTGTAAATGACTCATCCAATGTAAATCATTCATTGTTTGCTTTTGTCGATTTGATACATTTGATTTTATTATTGGAGGTAAACGTTGAGTTTTTGTACATTGCCGTCGAAATTTTGAATTCTTTTGAACGATGTTTTCATCACTTGAATTTGGACTATTATTAACACTGGATATTGATAAATGAGATTTATCATTTGTAGATATTTCTATTGTACGATGATTGGATTTTTCCTTTTGTTCACAATAAAATTCATCAGATTTGAATGAGATTTTCTTTCGATTTGAATTTGATATTCGGTTTGTATCACGACGAATGAAATTTACAAGGTTTTTATGTGTGATTAAATTTTGTTCGTGTTCACGTTTAATTAATGATAATTCATGAGACAGTAGGCGATCAAAATGTTTCACACGTTGTTGAACAGTAGCATTTACTACCAGCATTTCTTCTGGCTGTTTCTCTCTCTACGTATAAAGCTGTTTTGAAAAGGAAAAAATATTTTAAACTAAATGTGAAGTGGCTATGCGTCAACTATTTTTTTTTAAACCAACAAATGTCAACTGAAGAAATAAGAAGCAAAGAGAAGTGGATGGAAAGATGTATTCTCGGGTGATTTTCAACATCGTTACCAATTCCGTCTATTTAAGAAATGAAATATTTAAATCACTCAAGTTTAAACAATACTTGACAATGTAGTTTTCAATAGCGATGAAATCAACGTAGATGCTTTATTTCTTTTTTCTCGTTACAATGTTGCTTAGTTTTCAAATAGTAGTGATGAAAAATTCTTTTGACAATAAAAAGTTTAAAAGTTGTTTTTAGAAGAATTTTTCTGTGGGGTAAAAATCGCTCTTATTCTGGTCTTGTTAACGCGCGAGATCATATGAAACTACCAGTTACCTGTATTATTAGATTAAAAGAGTAATTTTATCAGACGACTTGAATTCGTATGATGTCTTCCTATTTTCGAATTTTATTTTTGGAAATATAAAATCCTCAATCTTTATAGAAAAAAAGGAAACTTACCTAATAATCTCAATCCATTTCAAAAAATAGTCTCTATCGTGAGGGTGTGGGGGTGCGTTTGAAGACAAAATCCATATCCACAGCCTTTATGTTTGCATTTGTATTTTTAATACAAATCAATATCATCAAATATAAGTAACTATGTTAGTCGTTTGGCATGCATCATATTTTAGGAAACATAGAAGAAATCGAATATGTTGTTTTTTTTCTAAATTCATATTCTTAAGACTAGTCATATCAGATTCAAAATAGCATAGGTTATTTCTCACTCTATCTTATTTTTTACATACAAGTCAAATATGATTTTATGAAGCATACAATCTGGAAACTTTTTAAATAGAACGACCTGCTTGAAGAACGTATAAATTTGAACTGAGAAAGATGATTTAACCTAGACTTGACATAACGATCTCAATCTATCAGAAGCAAGTATATAAAATCATACTTAATACATGACTATCTGGCTATCAATGCCAAGTGAAGTCGCAAAGTTTTACATACGTAGATCTGCATAGGTATTGTAGGAAATTTGCTTTTTAAGGACAACTAATGACTAAAAAAGCTACTAGTCTAATCTAGGTAAGTTTTCAAAATAAATCATGTCGAAATTCGTAATACCTTTAAATATCCAGCGGTCGGATGTTTCGAAATGCTTATATTTCTCTTTTCGAAACTTATTGCATTCAAATCATTCTGTCAAGTTTCAATGTAACTATAGTTTACTCAAATCTTCAACCGTTATTATTGAAAAATCAGACATGTTGAATCTGTCGTATGATGTTCTATTGATAACACCCACATAGATGGCATTTTCTATACTTCGACAAATATTATCCATGCAATTAAAAGGCATTTTTGGAAAGTGCTAATTAATTATTCTAGTCTATCGGTTTTGCATAGATTTAGCAAACTGCTAGAGAATCTGATGTAAGTATTCATTTCGATTAATTTTCCTTTCAAATTATTAGAATAACATACGGACACGATTTCGAAAAACTTTTTAAAAAAATGTATTTTTTCACTAATACATGAAGTATATTTCTCGAATCAAAAAGCTTGACACTAGTTAAGAATATTTCTTTGCAAGAATATTATGTGAATTCGCTTTTTAGTAATCAGATTTCTATTTGAGATTATTTTAGAAAATAGAATGAGGCTATCTCTCAGTTAGTGCATCGTTTCATACTGAAACTGTCACACATCTTATTAACAATTCGATAAAAGTATTGTTGTTTATTCCGTAGTCATACTTGATTATGCCTATTTGAACTAAACGATGAGATTGTACACCTGATTGGTCAGTTCTTGATAATATCTGATTCATAAATCTAATATTTGTTTTATTCTATTCATTTTCTTTAGTTATAAACTGATCGATCTCTGATTGCTTCGGAACTAAAGTGTATTCATTCAACATAGGGGACTTTTCATATAGGAAAATTGATATTTTTAAAAGTTTATTTGAAAAGTTTCGACATCTCTAGGTAAGTTTGTTTCGTCATTTAAATAATGTGTTTAATCCATGTTTCGACTTCGTGATTTACGCTTTCTGGATTTTCTTCCATAGTCCAATGACTAGTTTCCAATTCAACTGATTTCAAGTCAGTAATATGCTCACTTTGACTGGCATATAATTTTGGAATGCATACATAATCTTTCGTGCCACCAATATAAAGAACTGGTTGTTTTATTTTAGAATCATGATGTTTTTCATCATCCCAATCAATATTAATCAAAATTGATTTATACCAATTTAATTTTGGTTGCATACCTTCAGTGAGACATTGATGCATGACTTCATTATCTTTATCCGTTAAATACGACGCTCGAGTTGTTGGTTTTTTGTTTGTTACCCATTCTCGAACTTTGCCAAGTGGAGCTAAATCAGTTTTCCACAGTGCCGGATCGCTTGTATAAAAAAGATCAAGAAAACGATCTGCATTGTCTTCGATAATTTTTGCTGCATCATCAGAATTGAAAAATTCCCAATAACCAAAAAGTTCATAGCCGAATATTTGTCTAGTTCTTTGTATCACTTGATCAAAATCCAGCCACGCCGGTGGTCGGTAACCGATATTAAATAAAACAAGACCTAGCGTACGTTCAGGATGATACAGAACAAATCCAATTGCTGGCCGAACACCCCAATCATGTCCAAGAACGATAACTTTATTTAAATTCAAATGCTCAAGAAGAGCTATAAGATGTTGAACCATCGATTTTGTTTTGTATTCATTCACATCCAATGGAGAATATGTTTTGCCATAGCCCATTAAATTTGGTGCTAAACATCCGTAACCTTGCTTAGAGAAGTACTCAATTTGGTGACGCCAACAATAGAATGATGATGGAAACCCATGAAGAAACAACAACGTAGGTTTTGAATCGTCGTTTGACTTGATACAAATATATTCGTAATTAATACCATCAGCAATTATAGAATTCTGTGATTCAAATGCAGTATTCATGCTATCGAATGAATTTAATAGCAATAAGAAAAGGTTTACAAGAGAATGATGATGTTTACTGAATACCGCAACCTTTTTATATAGCGCACCAGTACTGTATCTATAAAAGAAAAATATGTCTCCTCTCGCTTGTATCTTATCTTTTTATTGTCTATTCACTTAGTTATTACCATTACACGCGTGTTCTTATTCTTATGTCGCTACTAATAGTACTGGGTGAATCCGTGGAGACCCAACCACTTTTTAGAAAAAGTTTTTTTATCGACTTTTTATTCTAGTGAACCGAGTCGGGATCAGAAAGGAGTTTTGATCGAAAAAAATTGCAGACTTTCACCTTAAATGAGGGAGATCTGGAACATTTTCTAGGAACATCTAATGAGGGTCGTCCAAATTATTTCACGATTTTGGACTCATATTTTGCCCATTATTAGAGGATCACTAGACTAGCACAATCTCCAAAGGATTTTTCTTTTGATTGAGATTTGACTGAGATATGAACGTTTCAAAACATAGATTTTTCATTTTTTTTAAATTTCTAAAAATACTGCGTTTTGAAACATTCATATCTCGGTCAAATCTCAATCAAAAGAAGAATCCTTTGGAGGTTATGCTAGTCTAATGATCCTCTAATAATGAGCAAAATATGAGCCCAAAATCTGGAAATAATTTGAACGACCCTCATTAGATGTTCCTAGAAAATGTTCCAGATCTCCCTCATCTAAAGTGAAAGTCGGCAATTTTTTCGATCAAAACTGTTTTCTGATCCCGACCCGACTAACTAGAATAAAAAAGTCGATAAAAATACTTTTTCCAAAAAAGTGGTTGGATATCCGTGAATTCACTCATCTATAACTATTCTCTCAAGTTTGGATGTTTCATTTGTTGCAGACATCTATATTAATTTGAAATATGATTGCATAGCTCTACAATTCTTTTCTTTTTGAAACATATTCCTACAAAGATGATTATTTAAAAGCATCTAAATTCAGTGGAAACATCCCAGGTCGACTGATCCGATAGGAACCTGGAAATATCCTACAATCCGATACAATTCTATTGGATTCCGGGACGAAGAATAGATGTCGGGTCCTCAGTGTCGGAATCCTATGAACTTCCGATGACATCCAACGGTTTTCGTTGGAATTCATAGGAATCCGACACTGAGGATCCGACATCGATTCTTCGACCCGGAATCCAACGATAATTCTGTAAGATCTGACATGATCCGATAAAATTCTATTGGATTCCAGTCGGATCGGATGGGTTCCGATAGGTGCCTACTGTCGGATTGCTCGACCTGGGATGTTGTTCATCGTCGTTATTTTTATTTTATTAATAAATTCATCTCAAACACAGGACACATGTTCAAATGATAACCAATGTCCGTACTACTGTGATGGCGATGGCAAATGTCAGAAGCCCATACCAAGAGGTCATCAATGTTCTGGTTATACTCGTCACAATCGAGTGTGTGATATTGCAGCTTGGTGTGATCCAGGCGAAAACTCAACTTGTCAACTTTTGAAAAACATCGAAGGAAAATGTAAATATGATTACTCTTGCATTGATAATTACTGTGATTTGGAGACTAGTACTTGTCAGTATCGAAAATTCATCGATGAATAATGTCATACAAATCGGTCATGCCATTCCAATTACTGTGAAAACGATAAGAAAACATGCCAATCAATGGAAGAACAATCTCCTGTACCAAAGTTTATTAGTTTGGTACTTATGTGTATCACATTACATATTTTCGACAAAAAGAATGCAGTTAAAATTGATGTTACTACCCAAACAGATGATGTACAACACGCACTTGAAGACTCTATGAAATAAAACTAAACTGAATGTTTTCAACAGTCATTTATGTAAAATAAAAGTTCCCAGGTCAAACATCACGACGATCTGATACGATCGTAAGCGACCGTATACGGCAACGTATACTACCGTTTTATAACGTTTCCGGCCGTAATTTGACGTTTTGGCATGCACCGTATTACGGCAGTATTTCGCCGTGTCGTAAACGGTTACTAACGGCCGTAATGTGATCGGATATTTCAGTATTCGACCGTATACGATCGTTCGTGGCACGATGCAAAACGACCGTAATACGGTGCGTACCAAACGGTCGTAAATTATGGACAAACGGCCGCGTACGACACGAGTTGATCGATCTGGGTTGATGTTGGGACTTGCAAATTGTACTTTTATTAACATGATTTATAAAATTTCGAATTTTCTGAAACTTTTGTGTAAAAAAAAGGATTTTTTTAGAAGAAATATGAAAAAAAGAATTGATCTCTTCAGATAAATCTCAATCATCTTGAACGTCGATTTTGTCTGATGGAATGATCTTCAGATTAGTGAAAATATTTTAAAATNACGTTATCAACAATTTTGTTTTTCAAATTTATTTTTCAGTATTGTATCATTGAAAATATTTCGATAAAAACAAGGAGAAAATAAAAATGTCTTCCATAAATAGGTCATGATGAATAACGTGGCTCTGCGATAAACTCATTTCTCGCCGGTAGTCTCTGATAGAATCGAATAGATATCAAATATTTTATAAGAAAAACATTTAACAAGAATATGTCTGATAATCTTCAGCGATCGTCGAATTAGGCCCAAATGAAAAAAATCAATTCACCAATCAATATATTTTTGTTGTTATGTGTTTGATATTTTATTTTATGATCGAGACTTTTGTTGAGTATCACCGATAAAAAATGCACAAAAAAATCTTTTATATTTAGAAGTAAGATTGACTATAAGACTATATCCACACTATGCGTTGTATAATCAATGTCAAAATATACAAGGAAGAAAAAAGAAAAAGACATGTGCACTTCGTATTTTTTTCACTCTCAAAATACAAATATCAATGCCTTGGCTTTTTCTTTCGTTTGATATGAACGAGAAAGAATAAGAGAAAAATCATTGAAGCAAAGAAATGTGGCTAGTTGGAATATAAAATCTTCCTACTGCTATTCATTTTAAAAAGGTGAGGCAAAAATTTTTTTAGTTGGAAACATGATTTTCCCAAGATGGAATTTTCCAACTGATTCAAATCAATCAAAACTGAAGAAAATTTCCAGACAATGAACGTATTCGAAGTAATTCTGGGCGTATATTGGAATTATTCGCTGTAAAAGTATGTCGACGTGTTGATTTCTGCTGAAATTTCAAAGTTTTTTCTCGGAATTGAGAGAAAAGGAGACGAATATATCGAATTTCCGACGTGCGAAAGCGTTTATAATCGTCAAGATCAATAATATTATAATCTTTAATATAAAAGGATTTTATTGAACCGATAAGTAAATGTTTCTGTAAATGTTTGAGAATAGTTAAAATTCGTAGATTTAAATTTCCTCCAGTCCATTGTTCTCTTCTTGGACATCGAGTTGTTTCATAGAACAATTCTGTCTTGATCATATACGACGAGATCAAAGCATCACTATTGTATTTAATTCGATCGATTTCACATGAAAATGGATGCAAAATGCGTAAACTTTTTAAAATTAAATAAGCTCTAAGTTGTTCGTAATGTAAATTTTTCAAGTAAAATAATTCAGCTGTTGATGTCGATATACGCCAAAGATAGGTTTGATCATGGTTCGGACTTCGAGCTATTAAATGACATCGAGCTTTTTCAAATGGGCATGGAATATTAGCTGTTCGAGGCCATTGATTAATGGTTAAACATGGCACAACATCGATTTTAATCGTTATATGTGGATATTTCGTTCCATACCATTCGGCTTGAACAGCTGTTCCGCATCGTTTATCAGTACTTGTCCATTCGAATTTTAGATGTTTAAAATTCGTTATAGTATCTTTGGAAATAACATGAGCTCGCGCAGAGGTTAATAAGCGATAGAATTGTAGACGAATTTTTTCTGCTGACAAACGTTGCGTTACTGGTTCAAGATAAGATTCCAATTTGATTTTTGCTTCCTCAATATTTCGTAGAGTTAATCCAGCAAATCCGGGTGGATCTTTATCGTCTTGAAGATACTCTGATAAACTTTGTATTTTATCTAAATTAATCATATAATCAAATTCATCGGGTAAACCAACTTTAGTTCGTTCATAAAATGAGCCACTTGGAATAATACTAGCTGAAAACAATGGATCCAGTTGATGAATATATGAAATAATCTCTCGAATATAATTTTGAATTTCATGATCCATGATTTCTTCTTCAAATTCATGGTCAATTATTTGTTTGAATAATACGGAATGATAATCTGATGTATGAATTGATGATTGAAGAAAATCGGCGTTTTCTTCAGATCGTTTCTGTAAATCGTTTGATGTCCATCCAAAATGATTTCTTTCCTCGGGATTCGATCCTTGACGCATTAAATACTTTGCAAACTGAATCTGTTGATTGAAAATGGCGATATGAAGTGCTGTATTACCAAATACATCTTGTTGATTTAAATCGATTAGAATGTTTCGATCTCGAAGATAATCGAAAAAGATTTCGGCTGATTCTAAACCTCCTTTTTTCGCTAAAAAATGTAAATGTGTCCATCCATAAATATCTCGATTTTCCGATGAATATGGATTACAGTGTTCAAATAATATACGAACACACGATTTTCGATTATAAAGTAACGCTGTATGAAGGACTGAACGAAAGTCTTTTTGTGTTTGACTTGGATCGGCACCGTTTCGAAGAAGATGTTGAACAATGGAATGATGTCCATTTCGACAAGCAACAAATAATGGCGATGCACCACTGTTTTTAGCCAGATTAACCGCGCCTCCATGGGATGTCAGATGAACAACACATTTTTCATGACCTGCATAACAAGAATGATAAATAGGTGTTGTTCCATCGTTGGCTCGTTCATTAGGATTTGCTTGTTTTTCCAATAGCAACAAAACTATCTGATCATACCCTTTTTTAGATGCAATCCATAAGGGTGATTGCTGATTTACATCAGTTATATCGTGACGAGCCCCATGCTCAAGTAAATAATCAACTAGTTCAAAATAACCCTTTTCACATGCGTAATATAATGGCGACTGTCCATTGTGATCAACTAAATCTATTGGAATACCATTTTCAATGGCATTTTCAATACACTTTCGACAATTCTTTAATATGGCTTCGTGCAAATCAGTTCGACTATTTTGACGTTGATATTTCTTTAGATGATTAGATACATCGTCGCGATTCATTGTGAAAAACTATCTGGAAATACAATGAGTTTCTAATCAATATTGGTTTTCTCAGAAATAAAGGTTGCGTTGATCTGGTACCTCGATGGGCGTGTACTAAATGGAGTGTTTTAGTGCATTGTTAAACGTTAAATTATACGTACTGAATATTTAATCGTATCCATTTTCATATAGATAAGGGGAAAAAATCGAATTGTTTTTCATCCCTTTACTATGACAAACCATCAATGAAGTAAGCCGTAGCGTTCTCGTTCTTATACACCCTTGAATATATTATTTGTGTACTTCCTTTTTGTGAGTCATAGGTACCTATTTTGTGGGTCATCATGCGTTCTTGCACAGGCCCAGCGACTAATCAAATCTAGGTTATTGCTATAGCAAGACTCAAAACGGACCCATGAGAGTTAAATTTCCCATTTAGAAAGTATTCATTTTTCGCGGAAATTTCATCGAGTTTCTTTCCCGGGAAAATTTTTTTTCTTGTTACTCGATTTGCATTTGACTATACGAATAAAAATTAGTTTTGCTTTGTGTTTATTAATGCGTCTTCGAGACTATCAGCATAGTTCAATGAATTAAATGAGATCGATATTTGTTTTCAATCGTTAGCCTTCGAAAGAAGGATGCAGACGTGATTAGTACAATAGTCTTATCTATATCCACATCCTTCATATAAACTTCCTTTCAGTCGAGAAAATAATACGAATAATTCCAGTAAAATTCAACA
Source organism: Rotaria magnacalcarata (assembly GCA_900239745.1). Lineage (NCBI taxonomy): Eukaryota > Metazoa > Rotifera > Eurotatoria > Philodinida > Philodinidae > Rotaria > Rotaria magnacalcarata. Next base: position 52,747 of record OENM01000304.1, on the reverse strand, counting down.
AAATTAAGGGATTAAAATTCGAACCTTGAAAAAATCTATCTCTTGAACATTATGACTGATAAAAGAAATATTCCAACTCCTCATTATCAGATATTTACGTATACTTTTCTCTGAATTTTGTTCGTAATCATAATTGAATGCACATAACAACACATTATTCTATTTCTAAATAAAGATTTATCATCTTTTTCAAAGTTCAGTTACACAGATAGAATATTCTCTATGTAATAGAATGCTGATCAACAATCTTTTGTGTTTTTTTTGCTTAGAAATATTTTATTTCATTGAAGTAGATGCGACAAAAAACAATGTACCACCATTCTTATTCTTTTCTTTAGTTCATCTAATTAATTGTGAATAAATCTTGGTATTCATATGGCAATCACAAGTTCTGGGTTGTACTTTCCACGGAAACGACCGATAATTCATTCACGTTCTTGAATATTAATTTGATTATTCTTGAGATTAATCTTTCGCAAATATTGGAGACCATAAATTTCTTCTGGCACAGTCACTAGTTTGTTGTTAGAGAAGTCTAACTCAGTCAAATTTAAACTGTGGAACATGCCTTGAGTAGATAACATATGCTTTTCTCCTGTGCATATGTACCAACGAGATATCGCGGGAGTTTCGATTCCAACTAATGAAGCTAGTTTGTTTCCACTCATATTTAAAGTAGATAAACAAGACAAGAATAATGGTAAATGATCAACTCCACAATCAGCGACTCGTAATTCTCTCAACGATGTTGAACCATTGAGTACATCAAGTGAATTAATCAAAGAATTGTCGCTTATATCTAATTACTTTGAGTGCCCGTAACTGTTTTATGCTACTTGAAAGTGAACCGAATAGTTTGTTTCCTTTAAGATTGAATATTCTCAATCTAGTTAAGTTTGCGATTGCATCAGAAACTTTTTCAATGCCACAATTACTAAGATTCAGCATGGTTAAATTATGTAACATAAGTAATTCAGCTGGAAGAGTTTTCTGTGGTTTTGGAAGATTGACAATGGTTAATTGTTTTAAAATCGAAGACAGCTGACTGATTTCCGGTGGAATATCGAATTTTGAAGATATGACTGATAGTGTTTCCAATTGACTCAAGCAGAAGATTGAAAAAGGAATGAATCTTTGTTGAAATATATGAAGTTCAATTACTCCACCTGAATCATCCACCATTGCATAGGTTACATTTTCCCGTTCATTGGGATTAATGAAGACCAAAAAAGGAAGAGACAAAATTATTTCTTTGTCTGATTTATACATTGAACAATTGTTTGATGACACTTAACATAGACAATAAATAATTTATACATAGCATGCGTACACAATACATCATACCTAAATGAGCTGTCGACATCATTATTAATACCAATAGTATTGAAAATACATTGATAAACAACATTGTTATGATGAAGAAGAATATAGTAAAATATGACTAAACGAAAGACATCATTCTTCTTACCATTTTGAGATAGGAAGTGCATGAGTCCTTATGATAAGTGGCTTCATTTAGGAATGAGAAGTTATTGTTATTCTGTTGTTATTGTTATAATTAACAGATCAATAGGAAATAGTTTTTTTTCTGAAGAACCATTTTTAGGGTTCACACTCATGAAAAGCGATGAACACAGCTGAAGATGTATTTTCTTCTCTATGTGTTTATTCTTTTCGGAAAATAGTGATTATATACGCACATAAAAATTAGGCAAAAATACAAAGGTTAATCAAAGTAAAATAAGAGAAGTAACAAAAAACGAAATAAAGAAATGATCAAAGAGAAGAGAATAGAGAGGAGCGAGGATGCTAGTGTTCACGCTACTTTTACTCTCAATCACACCCTGAAAACTGTGGATCTGATAATATATTTGCCGCGTCATCTTTTCGAAATCACTTAGATATTGATGATCAAGATTGATATGCGAATTGTTATGATTTTGTGAGATTAGTAATACGTATATGGGTAAATAAATATCCATTTGCTTTTTTTCTAGCAGAAAAAATATGTGAATAGGATTATATTGTGAGTGAAAATGCAGTGCTTCGTTACACCTACACCAAACAATTTGCTAATCAACCCCAATACAATATATAAAGCTAGATAATCACTTAGAGATATAGAAATCGCCATGCTTACTATTGAAATTAGTGAATAAAAATCAATATGATCGAACTATAACTTTAGAGAAAACTATCTGATATTATAATTTACTCTTGTACTTCATCTACTATAAGATATGAATCGATTGATAGATTAATAAAAAAAATTACAAAAGCTTATCGAACAATTTTAGGATGCACAAACATGTTAGTTTATCAACCAGTTATCATTAGTTATTAATATAGGTTAATATATATATATATGGATATTATTTTTTTTGTCTAAAGATTTAAATTTATTTCCTCCAATATGCATCGCTAATAAGATAGTTATTTTATATTCAAAGATTTCGGCCGAGTTTAGGATATTGGTTATCCCAAACATAATAAACATATATAAATTAGCAGGATCTACTTTTGTTGAGATCATACATACAGAGAGAATTTCACAATTTCAAGTTTTTATCTAGGTAGTTTAACCATGAAGTATGACTTCGGTCAAAATAATTGTGAAGATTTGCTTTCTTATGAAACGATTTTATCAAGCAAAATTTACTGTAGATTTTGATTATTATAATTTGTCTCATTTCTCTTCTGCTCCCCTTCCCAGATGTTTTTCAGCCTAAATTCTATTCTTCATTCGTCCTTAGAACTCTAATCAGATTTTGTTTCTTTGTTTTATACATCGTTGTGAGACTTTATATTATTTAGCTTTTGAATACACATCCAATAGATGACTTTGGGTCAAATTATATTTTTCTAATTCACTACGAGCTATTAAAGTTTCTTATGGTTTTATTGTCTTTTGAAGTTCTTGTGCTATCTAAAAAAATTAGAAAAATGATTATTCTAAATAATAAAATCATGAATGTTCACTTGCTCATTTTTTTCCATGACTCGTAAAATATTTCCACATATGAATTCAATAATATCATCATGCGACCAAGTTCCTTGCGATAATAAATATTCGATTAGTTTTGGATATGTTCATACATCTTCGAGATCCTTCGGTGTTCTAACATATTAAACCAAACATAGGTAAAAATGAAATCGAAATTCATCAGTACATACACAACTATACCATCAAAATCACTACCGATACCAACATTTTCAATACCAGCAATATTTCTTATATAGTTAATATGTGCTAAACGATTGAGAGATTATAAAAGAGGGAACAAATTAAAACAAAGTCACTGTACCAGCAACATCGGCAATTGCTGCTGGATCTTCAGAGTGACACTTAATAAAATAAGGTGCAAATGTAACCATGACTATGCCATGATTTCTTTTCTAGAATAAAAATATTAATCTTGTAAATTAAAATTTCAACTTACAACTAATTCGAGTACATCATCTTGAACATTTCTTGTATGATTACATAATGAATAAGCTGCTGAATGGCTAAATATAACTGGTGATTGACTTATATTAAGTGGATCGATCGTTGTTTGTGTTGAAACATGTGATAAATCAACTAAGATCTTTCATTCTCTTTTTACCAGGGAGTATTAAAATTATGTGGTAATGTCATATATCGTATACCCATTTGATAGAAAAGTCTCAAGATTGAAAATGAACCTTCAATAGCTTGCCCACCTCCAATATTCAACAAACTAACGATACGTTTAGCATTAAATGCTTGTCGAACTTCTTCAGCTGTTTTAGCCAATTGAAATACGTCTGAATATTCTGTTATAATTATATTCATAAGATCAATTTGTTCCATAAAACTTAGTGTTGCATCTTTTCCTTGATGTTGACAATCCGTATAGATTGACCAAAATTAATCGAACAATATAGGGTTTTTAATGTAATTAAGACATGAAAACAAAAATAAACCTGTCCTCCAACTTGTCTTTGTCGTAAACGTGTTATATCTGTAGGAGATGGAGTATACTCGACAAGATGATATTGTGCCATATTATATAAATCAAGATCATTGGTTTTATTTTGAAAATTTTCACGAATTAGTATTGCCAAATCATTATGCCTAGAAATTAGAATAGTTTTCTGGCATTTTTATTAGTATGTGCCTCTCTATTTACCCATCAATTAAAGGATTATTTTCAAGAATTTTATATGCTTGTATTTCAATTGTTGATGATTTCGATTTTCGATTATAAACAATAACACCAATATTAATACCGACGACAAGACTCAGTAAAATTGATACACCAGCAAGAATAAATTTGCATTGTTTAGTTAATATCATTTGTTTTATTCTCAACAACAGCTTTCACCTTATTAGTAGTTTTGTGTATTGAAAGAAAACAATGAAAATGGTTTGAAAAGAGACAAAATGAAAGTAAAATTTTATGATACGAATGCAGAATATCTATCTTGTACTTCTCTTCTATTGTCCATATACTTGAATTTTGTTTTTTTCCTTTGGTACAAGAGTATTGATTATAGACAAATTTTATTTAATTGGTACGTATTGGAATGTTTCTCCTCGATGAAGTCGATTAAAACATGATCAATTTGATATTTGCTATTAGAATCCTAGTATGTTGCCGATATTTAATCAAACGTTAAATAAATTCACTGTCACATATATTTGAAATACCTGCTATCGGACATCAAATCATGCAAAAAAGTATTGAATTTTTATCCTTTACTAGATCAAATTTGAATTAAGAAAAAAATGTTTTCCTCTTAATCTAAGAATTCATTTTTCTATTTTTTTCCAGGGTAAGATTTGCTTGACCTAACTAACATATTTCTTGTCATATCACAATTCTGTTCGTCCAACGAAAGAAAAAAAGTATATTCTCTTTTATTTTTTCTATTCAATGTTTTATTGTACGCATGTAATGATTCTGTATATCTTCGACTTAAGTATAAAAATTAGCAAATTTACAGGTGTGGGTGTGCGTACTGTGTGATTGATATTTTTTATCACGATCATGCCGTATAATAATATTGACCCAATAACATGATTTTGACTGATCCTCTCCTACCAATAGAAGGAAAACTTTCGAAAACTAGCTACGCAAATCTCCTGATTTTTCACACCAAATGTGATGACGGCAAGGGATTGGGGGGGGGGGGGGGGGGGGNCGTATCGCGGTCAAGATTCCCGAACTTTCCTCCACGATTGATACAAACCTTGCGATAGGTGTTTGTCAAAAAAAAGAGCAATCGCACTCACACACACAATGAAATTCAAATGCAAAAGCAGAGACATGTTCAAAACGAAAACTGGTTATTTTATTAATATTTTATTTCACTTGTATGATTAAAGATATAGAAAATTAGAAACGAATAATAAGAAGATAGTTGATTATCTCCATGAGAAAATTAGAATTATAGAATATAAGGTTAAAATGGAATGTTAAGAGATTATCGCTAAGGAAAATGTTTTTCAAAGTTCAATTCGAAGAAAGATATATTGTGTTACGCTTTCATCTACTTAATTACTGCCACAAAATGTTAATTGAGCAGAGTAACGCTGTTGTACACTGAGGCAACCAGCACCAGACCATACTGGTCCAGCGCTAAAGGGCCCAGCTGTATTACAATTATTGTTAAACCCATAACATTCATAGGTATCTGCGGTCCAAACACAGCAATTATTCGATATCGTACTTCGATAAGTTTTACTAGCAAATTGGGTCGCTATACATCCCAAAACAGCATTTGTTGCTAGACTGTAACCAGTTGTGCAATTACCACCTAATCCGTCTAGATAATAGCAATGATTATTCCACGACACTTCATAACTCTGACAACGGGCAATAATAGATGTTGTTGTAGTACAAGCTAAGTTAACAAAATATATATGCAAGCATTCTATGAAATGGAAAAAACGTCAGCTAAACTTACATGTCACTGCAGTGCTGTTACAGCGAGCTGTTGATGGTGTCAAGTATGAAGGATTTGTCGTCGTAGCTGAAAAAGGTTTATACTTTGAAATTCGTTACAATATTTTGATCTAGTAGTCTTGTTCTACAAATTACAATGAAGTCAACCTGTTACTTTCCGCTTTATCTATGTGAGTGTGGCTCGTCTCCTCATTCACGCATCCACTCTCCTTCCTACTTGCTAGAGTTAAGTGGTGAAAAAAGACGATCATTTTATTAAATAAAAAGAAAAGTACCCAGGTCGAACAAGCACGGTCGTTTACGACCGTATACGGAGAAATACGATCATATATGGAGGAAAAAAACGATTGTTTACGATTCTTGTACACGGAGTCCGTATACGATCTCCGTTTTGCTCCGTATTTTGCCGTATATGGTCGTATTTCTCCGTATACGATACGACGATATACGATCGTAATACTGAGCCATGTATTACGGCCGTTTACGACCGTATGTGGACTCCGTAAACCTCGACCTGGGTAGCCTTCAGTTTTTACGTGTTGTATAACTAAATGTCCAATACATGAGTACCACTATTTCATAGCTGAGAGACGGACGCGTGCAAGACGAGCAAGGGTGCGCAAAGTTATTCGTCCAAAACGACAATCTTTATATATTTATAAATAAACACTCAACATCAGACCCTGGGTGATGACATTTCCTTGAAGTTTTGATAAATGATGACATATATCACTCACGTCTGCATGCTCAATGGAAATGATTTGATCGTTTTTCAAAAAATAGAATTATCAGTGAAGCCTCTAATAACTTACTGGTAGATAAAGAAGTCGTCGTTGTTGTTCTAGATGCTGTCGATGTTATTCTAGTTGATGTTGATGTTCTAGATGCTGTCGATGTTATTGTAGTTGATGTTGATGTTCTAGATGCTGTCGATGTTATTGTAGTTGATGTTGATGTTGATGTTGATGTTGAGGTTGAGGTTGAGGTTGAGGTTGATGCCAGTGATGCAGTGGTTGCTGATGTTAACAAAAGCATCGTTGTTATCTATTCTTTTCTCTCATATTATTAAACTTAGTTATCAGCGAGACAGCAACGTGATGGTATGACAACAGAACGGAAAAAAAGAATAATCTCCCTTCGATGGAATCGAACCAACATCTTTTGATTTCTGGGCAGCTGTACTACCACTATACTAGAAAGGAGCGTGTATTATTCGTTTGTTCCGCCTTATGATCGAAGGGGAACACTTCGGTCATAACACTTCCACATCACACGAGATTAATGAGTGAGTGCTGTGTGTTGCTTCCCGGTTAGTGCATCAAATTGTTAGATCCTTTTCCTTCATTTATTCCTTTCAATCCTTCTTTCATACAAAAAACAAACAATTGAATTCAAAAACAAAATATGTGCTTTTTTCTTTCTCTCTCTCTTCCACCAGTAGGTTCCATCTCATAACTATGATAGAGGAATAAAGATGGTCGTCTTATGTCAGGAGGTGTCTCTACCCAGGTCAAAAAGAGCAGACACCGATCTTACTGTCTGATTGTTTGACCTTGGTACTGACATAACAGTTGTTATCAAAGCTATTGCAGTTTTAGGAAAGGAAAAGTACAATACAATGATATCATTGTTCACTCAGTGCAATATCCTGTTATCGATATCTCTGAATATGAGATACTTTGCGGTAACTATCTTCATCTAAGTCGAACCTTTATCTAAGAGACACCCTTTCAGAACTTTTCCCTGCGTTTTTGGATGGTAGGCATCTTTGAAGTCAGTGCGTAGATTGTGTTTTGGAAATATTAAATAATAGCTCAGGTTATAGACCGATCTTTTTTTATCCAACCCATTGAACGCAAAATATGTGTCAATGCGCGGTGCATGTAGGTGTTTCATTGATACATAGTCAGCTATGTCCAATCATAGTGGGTAACTACACTAGTGGCTTGTTAAGTTTTGAAATGAAAGGACTGATTTATGCATATTTAAAAGAGAATAACTCAGCTTTTATTTTGTTCTCCAGACTATGATCCTACTCACATCCAGGTTCAAAACCTAATGATTTGGTAAATTCCTAGATTCACAGCTACGATGGATTCTGGAAAATCCTTTGTCTGTGAACAACGTTGTATTATTATATTCTATAGATGAATGCGCAATGTTGATCAGTGTATGATGGTAAGCACGTTGACAGACCGATTCAAATTTTTGATAAGGAATCGGTAGCTGTCAAATATATTGATATCGATTTTATCATGACAGCTTTCATCTAGTGATATTTAAGTCTAGATTTCATGGGGCTACGTCTGGACTGGATATAACTAAATAAAATATCCAGAAAACAATGTGCTCAAATACATACTACAATTCTTTAAAATGACGAATGCGCTTACGTTTCGAGAATCAATAATTTTTTTGAAATATCCATATATTTTTTTCAATCCTTGTGGATTCTTCTTTCCGAATAGGTTTTCTGATTCAGACCTCTGCATGTAGTCAATATAAAGCTGAGTTCACAGTATGTTTGGCAATGTGTATCAATCCTTATGGTTCAAGATACTCAGAAATGCATTTTTTCATTCTGATTAAAAAAGAAACTTATAGTTGTTGGAGACCTCTGAATAGCGGGAAACAGTATATCGAGACTGTGGTGAGTGTTTTCTCATAATCTATTTGGATTTTTGACGTCGATGCAATCATGATCAACATCGTAGTTTTAACAGGCTTACTTGTACTACTGTTTGACTTTGTTGAAGTCAACGGTGGGCAACGTTGAACGGAAGCACGATCGATTGGATAACAAACAGGAACTTCGCATCGAGTATTATTGACACATACAGTATTAGGTGTTGAACATGTTATATTATCATTTTGACATGGAACCAAATCATTGCATGACAAAACCGTATCTGTACACATTCCTCCTCCGGTCATTGCCATCATTAAACATTCGCAATCGATATTTGTTGAACACGGTACTGATTGCGTCGGACAGTATGATAATGGGCAACATCCGCATGTTGAAGGTTGTGTACTGACCGTGACTTGACCTAAGACAAAGGTCACGAAAAAGTTATTGATAATGCTATGAAACATTTTCAGAGAAGAAATTTTAGAAAACCAACAAACGAGTAAATAATATGACATGTATCAACTAACATGAAGTGTTTGGTCTATGAGGCTAAATAAAATGAGTTTACAATACCTTTAACAATGCAGACTAAATATCTAACAATGAAAACAAATCATATCATTGATGTTTCATCACAACACTACTCACAATGTTGCCAATACTTGAATCAAAAATCGTCGTATCGTCATGATCACCGAAATATTATTTCATCAAAACAGTTACTGGATTTTATAGGCAAACACATACTTTGAAATTACGCATTCATGCAAATATAAAATGCGTTAATGTTTCTCTCGATTGATCTTATTCATATCGATTAGTTCATCCAAACAAGAAATGTTTCAATGCGATACGAAATATTGATAAAAACAAAATAACACTTCAATTTTTTCACAAGACTTACTGAAATAATGTTTTTTGTTTGTTGAAAGCACTAATAAATAGAAGCAGTAGATTGGAAATAATGAAGAGTGCAAATAGAAAGCAAAATCTTCAGAAGAACTTATGACTCGATGGTAAACAGAAGTGACTCAAAAAATTGTATTTTATTTTTCTGAAGAAAAGAATAGCATTGGCGTCATTAGTTTTGGACACATCATTTCTGTCATTTTCTCAATATTTAGTGGATAGTATTATAATGCATAGCACTTACTCTCTGGAAGTCAGTGCCAGTTGAATGTTTGAATATGGACCAAAGAAAAATATCCATACACACGCACACCCCCTATCGTTATAGCTCTTATTAAGTCATTGTGCGCAATAAAAACTTCTCATATTGATGCATTGTCGACTCCATGTTTGATGTAATTATTTGTGTTATTTTTCAACCGAATTGGCACATGCCGTTTGCCTTACTGTATCACATCATCTACGCAAAAGTTGCTAGTCTGCATTAGTGTCACATTTCGAATAGTGACTAGTACACATAAGGTTCTGCGGAAAATTTTCTTAATTATATCTATCTGCCGTTATCTGCATCTGAACATATTGTACAGATATTTTCGCTACTACCAGTTCTGAAGACTACCATTATATTCAACCTCTGTAGAAATATCGAACGGAATTATTCATTGTTTGCTTCTAAGCCGTTAAATTAACCCTTTGTCGTGATATATGTGAGAAAATGATCAGTGAAATGTAATGTGATTCTTCCAACATTACTTCAGTTCTCACTAGTAATCGAATTAACGCACGTCACAATCCATATTAGTCCTTGAGAGCCTGGGTGTCAGCTAGGAGAAAATTACACCCACATCACATATTGTTAGCAATAGTATTAAAATGAATGCATATATTGGGGTAGTTGCGACGCACCTAATTTCACTCTAGTCATTTTGTATCGATAAATAGCACTTAAGCAAATGTTGCTAGGCGGTACTTGCAGTAGGGTTTCTATTTAAGCTTAGCTATGAATCGGTTTTTTCAGTTACAATCATTACCAAGCTATAACCCGGGTGATTGAATAATGTCCCCATGTGCAGACCGTATTGTTCGACCAGGGAACTATTTGAAATCTCTTACGTAGGCGTTTTTGATTTTTAAATACTCGTGTCCTTTCAGTAGCGGGTTAGCGACACTAAGGTCGCGTTACTTGTTAAATTGTATGCTTTCCTGATAAATAAGATTATCTATAATATATTGAGGAAGAGATGATAAACCTTTGAAATAAAATCATTTTTTATTATCTATCTATAGGTGCTATTTACTATTCATTTCTATACTTCGAAGGATATGAATAAGCAGACACAGGAATCCCATTATCCAATCTGGGTATAGTCGGATCCGGGTAGTACCGAACCCGGGTAGTTCGGGTTCGGTGCATGCCAAGTTGATGTCGAGGAAGAAGCAACAGAATTCAAAACTTCAAAAGAATTCAGGACTTCAGTAGATTGAAGTACACGACAAGATAATTGCTTCTATCTTCCCGGGTTCCTTCGAAAATCACTGCAACGATGCTGTTGCTCTTATTAACGTAGTGACACAGCTTTTGATGTCTCAAGCGGTTCAGTGGATTTTTCGGCATGCTGCCTTTTGATCTCTTAATAAGTTATCCTTCAGATAACGAAATTTTTCCCATCGATTCCTAGCATAATTACAGTAGCTCCATCGTGTTTAACATGTTAGTTCTGTAATGATTGTAATAAAAACTTGTTTTTCACCATGTGTTTCGACACGTTTTCTCTGTTTCGGCAACCATAGATCGATATAAAATTGCAGAGGACTACATATTCTATACTAGTTTTTCATATTACTGAAATATTCATTTGATAAAGAAATTCTGAATCGATTGTAGATTATATGGCGTTCCGTCAGTAGGTTTGTCTCGCTATGTCTTTTGACTCTGAGAAAAATATTGTATAAATCATAGAAAAGTAATCAGTTATGTCACAAATTATAATGACAAGCAGTGAATCCATTGTTCTGATAATATAATTTGATATGAAAGTGATTTAATACAATATATTAGGGAATTTTTTGCTGGGATATTACTTCAACACAAATATTATAATTCATATTTCTGGATAGAGAGTCATCGATACCATAAAACGTATTTGATATGTAAAAATGAACACTTTAATGATCAATATTAAAAAGAAACGATCCAAAAACTAGAAAAAAAGTCACGATTCAGATCTAGAATCCTACAACCACACTCCAACGATGAGTCTGTTTTAACTGATTTTTATTATATGTAGAAAGATGGGTCATTAGCTACTAGAGGACTCTCGGGGAAAACAAATTGATTCTTGTTAATATATGCGAGTAATAATGGAGAATCAAACAAGCATTTCGAAAGAAGAAATTAGTAAGAGACAACACGCAGAAAGAAGTGCTAAATCAAGATAGGTCCATTGTTTTTCCTAGAAAAAGTTCCTAGTAGGTCACTGTCTCAGAAGTGTGAGCATTGTCATTAAGAAGGTAATAGTATAAACTAAAACCAGTGTTTCACTGCTGAACGTTGACACAGCATGGCCAGCATATTTTGATTTGGTGTATGACGATGGTGCATTAGATGAGCAATTCACCGAAGCATTGGGATAATTGCCGGGACCAAAACATCCCGTCATATAGGGAAATGTTTGTGTCGCAAAATAAGCGTAATCACCATTTGAATTGTAGAACATACCGTTTCATATATCGAAGCCACTCGTTACCTAACAAAAAAATGAAGTAATACACTGCGTAATAGATTCGCAAGTATTAACATATGCGCCTTGAGAGAAATAATACTATGTATTGAAATTGAAGGTAAGGTTTGTCCACAAAAGTATATCTATTGTGCAGAGACGGAACGAGCGGAAGCAAGTGTTTCTGATTTTGATAATTACTGTTAGCGTTAGTGATGTAACTTACTAACGCTAAACGAAGATTAAGATGTTCTTCTAGTCTATCTGGTTAGGACATCTGCCCGGATAGCGGAAGATGTGAGTTCGAGTCTCACGAAGTTCACTTTTTCTTCGTTCTGTCATATAACATCAGTGACACTGTTTGTCTCTTTCGCTCTTAATATATTTCGCTTTCATTCATTTTATATCTTTTTCATTCTATACATATTAGAGCTAACAATTACGCTTCAGCTTTCTTCGATTTTGTGGGAAACTTGCATGAAAGCAGCAATTATTTCTCCGATTGTGGATGCTAACCTCTACACTGTAAAAAAATAATAGAATAATAAACTGTTGCCATTCCTACAAATCATGCTAAACCCTTGAAGGGTTTATGAAACGAAGGGTATATGAAAAAGTTGATGTAAGAAAAAAAGGGTTTATTAATCTGAGATTTAAGGAGAAGGGTACATGATTTTATCTCGAAAGATATTTTAATATGCGGTTTTGAGAAAATGGTTTATTACTTTCGTACTAAGGGTATTTTATTCTGCGGTGAGGGATTTATTGTTCTACTCCATCATCAAAAGGGTTTTTATTTTTCGTTCGCAGGATCACACTTTTTCAACTGATATATATATCATGAAAATTTCTCATAGAGCACTTCCAACAGTTTAATACAATAAACATGTTAATCCAATCATTTTCTCACAGTGCAGCCATTCATGCATCGATGCACTTTTCATTTTGTACCTGTTCCGTAAAACAGAACGGTATGATATAGAGACGCTAATTTCGCTAATAAATTTTGAATCATTCCGAGCTAAACTTCAATTCGCATATTGTTTAAAAATCAAAATCAGACGGCTTCACGTGAGCAACTTCATATAAAAACTTTGAGTTAAATCAATCTGAAAGATATTATGGCGATTACGGATTTATTCCAAACTCGCAGTGGTATTAAGAAAAAAGTTTGTTTTTACATTCATTCAAGAGAACAAATTAAAGTAGGTATTTTACTTCAATATATTTATATTCTTCCTTTACTTTGCTGAATATAAGCACAAAATAATGTAAGTAATAACTTTTCAAAAATAATTTCAGGTTGTCTTTAATTTAGGTGGGTCGCCACAGTTAATGGAAAATAAGGGTGATTTGCTTATATATTATATTTCTTTTCTTTTATTTACTTGCATTAAAAAATTAATAATGAAAACGAAAGTATCATAACTGTCTCTGTGATTATTTCCTTCTTTTTATTTCGGTTCATTGATACAATGTATTCAAAGTGAACATATCGTTTCACATATGTCTTTATAAATCTTATATTTTTTAAAGTTTAGTTCAATATCAAACAAATAATGTAAGTATAAAAATATTTTATGAATAGCTATGTCTTTTTTTCTATTTAGATTCGTCGAAACTAAACATGGGAACGAGCTATGAAGATCGATTTCAGACATATGGGACAACCGAGTCAGACAAGCGTCTTAAAAAACGCGTTACAACGAATGCATATTTTGACGCTTTCATGTTGTAAGACGTTAAAACATCTTAAAATTTCGTAACAACGCCGTATTTATGATTTCATGCATTTTGCATCTACATCTCCTAATAGAATTTCTTACGACCCACACCCTATACACCTCTCCAGACAAATATGTGCTATTTTTAACACATGTACTTATAAAGATTTTAAAAATTGATCAACAATTTTATAAAAGTATGAGAAATACATAGCTACGTTATAGATTTCTATAAAAATAAGAAATATGTTAGAAAATTTTGAAAAAATGAAACAAAACGTTTTGAAATCTTTTTAAAATTCTTTTTGAAGATATATATTTCTAAAACTGATATTTCCTAATTTATTTAAATATTTAAAAAAAGAATTTTTATTTCCAAAGAAATAATTTTTTAAATACAAAATATTTGTAATTTTTTCATGAAAATTAAAAATGTAATAAAAATTGTTCCGCTTAACGTTGTATCACCTTCAGTTTCCTATAAAATTTCGTTCCATTAAAGGTGCATTTCTTACTTCATCTAGTTGTCATACGACTGACCGAATGGATAACATCTTGGACTATCAACCAATTCATTTCATGATCAAACCTAGGATAACGCAGTAATTACCAAAACCTTTAATTTTAATATGGTAGATAAATTACAAAAATACGTTGTGACGTGCATTGTCAACAAAAAATAATCATAGTGTACTCATTTGTTTTTGGATTGTTTTTTCTGAAAGGTTGCTAAAGCGTTTTTATAAGGCGCTTGTCTGAATGGGAATTGTAACAAACCCTTTTTCGGGTATGGAACAAAAGTAATAAACCCTTTAAGGGTATATTAATATACGGTTTTGTTTTATAGTGTAGCATGGGGAAAATAATCTCTACCCTGACATTTTCACATCCTTGCTGTTATTTCATTATTCGATTATAGTCTTGGTCATCTTTCTATTTTTTATTATATGAAAGTACTACAGAGTTTGCTTTTTTACCTGTGTTCCGGTAGAGTCATATGGTCCGTAAACAACATGACCGTCTTTGGCTATGCCAATTACGGTTAAAGTGCGATAAGAGTTATATAATGATATACTGTAGCTGGCAACTCTTGAAGAGCAACTAGGCGTTCCTGTACATGATGCAATAGTACCCGATGGTGGGTTCAATGCACAACCAGATGCAATGTGATAATGATATATATAATGATCGTTTGGATGTCCTAAACATGCGTCTACTGATTCAGTCGGATTGCCTCCAGTAGGATAAAATGGATCAACATCATATGCACTGTTCACATTCATGAGAGCAACACCGTCAACACTGACACCTGCAACTGTGCTTAGTTGAGTACCGTAGCTCACCAGATTCGCTGAAGTTGGAGCGTTCACTTCAGTCTGAATGTTACAAAGAAGTTGACTTAACGCCGATGCAGTTGTGGCATTCTGATTAAGTGAATTAACACTAACAGTAGGATTGAAATCAACTTCGAAGTCAATGTCTTGTTCATTCACAATCGAAGGCGTATAAGGACAAAATAGTGGAAGCCCATTTGACTGAATACGTATGCGAACAGTTGAACTTCCGGAGCATGTAACACACAGTTTATGAGCAAATACACATGTACTACCGTACATAGTGCCAGGACATGTTGTAGAATTGAATCATGCACTACATGAGACATTCACACCAGTTGTGGCAGTAATATTTGAAACCGCGGTAGTATATGAACCACATGTTGTATGAAAATTCTTGGCTATCGTGGTGCAATCTACAATGAATTGCTCGCTATTCATGAAACAGATCAATAGAAAGTTAAGAACAAAGAGTAAAACAAGAAGGGAAGTTGATCGTGGTTGAATCAATGATCGAAATACCGAATAAATATTCCACTAAACAAGGTTGAAAATCTATCACTCTCCGAAAATTTTTTTATTTACATAAGATGAAAACCCACAATTTTTTGTGCACCGGTCTCTATTTGTTTTAATCATTCCGCAGAACGATGATTTGCTACATGCAGAATAGCTTCTGAACAAGGAAGCTCAACATTTTCACCAATTGACTTTACCAGACGTTTTCTTCCTTACATGAAAATATGATTTAGATTTAAAAGATGAAAATCGTTTCATTTTTTTACCAATTATGCGAAGTCAAAACTTGAAAAACACACGAAAATGTATGACTTTTGAAAAAAAATTAAGTTTGCAAAGCTAGAAATTCTCACAATAAAAATCAATATATGAAATTTTCACAAATATCATACTTCGTCTAGTTTATTACAAATTCCATCGTCAAAACATTGTTAATCTCCATGTGACTGAGCGGAAATCAACAGAAGATGCTCGACGAAGCTCTTCTCTTCAAGCTTATTATTAGATAGAAGCTCGCATTTATCCAAGACCGAAAATTTTTTCTACAAGCTTTGAAAATGTCATTCAGACAAGAAGAGAAAAAGTACAGCTTTAAAGTTTACCTCAATCAATAAAGATATATTTAAACTAACGTTACTTCCAGCGCCATCGACTCAGAGGTTGCTGCCTGATTTATGACCATTGCATGATCAATCAAACAGCAGAAGAAAAGATGCTCCATAAAAATCCCTTGAGACAGATCAAACAAAAGAGTTATTGCACTATACGAAGAAAACTGTGAAACGTTCTTCGGCAAGCTTTGCGAATTTGTCTATTCCAACTGGATCATTTACTTTTCTGTTTGTTTTGTTAACTCCTTTTCAACGTACGCCTTAAAAGCCACTGACATTTCACTGTGTGTTAATTTTCTTGTTAGCGTTAAACTTTCGTGTAACTGTCTACTAACAAGTAAGAATGTACTTGTGCGTATGTGAAAAGAGAGACTGAGAAAGATCATTTTATTCTATTCCGTGTGTAAATTTGAAACTTTTTTCGGTAGTCAGCATCTGAGAGGTCAAGTTACCAGAATAAAATTCCTTTAAAAAACCAAATTTGATGCATAGACTTCAGCGAAAATATTTCACGTGCCTCGAAAAAGACGGCTTTGTTGTTTCTAAGAAGTTTAAAAATATAGTGTACTCCACTGATTTGTGAATAACTCGAGAATGGACGCAGCTAACGACCTACCATTTTCACCATTCGACAAAGAACACTAGGGGACACAGATCTATGGTAGAAACCACGCATTGACCAGTAGTCACTGTTGATAAGTTTTTGATGGATTTTTAATCCAAATCCAATCGTTTTGGCAGAGAAAAAAGTGTTCTCTCTCGATCTGCACAAGATCGAGCTCACTAGCTTGTGCTATTCAATAGTTATAGACATTTTAATAAGTGTCCCAAAATTGTCCAAGTGGTCTTCAACCGCCATAAAACTGTTTTAGACAGGGGTAATGGGCGGTGCCGAATTCAACCATGACGTTTGTTTCTAGTTTCAAATTGATCTACTGCTGTGTGGCTTACAGAACGCATGCACAGATTAATTTGAATCTAAAAGCAAACATCACGACTGGGCACAGCGCAGTCGATTACCCCTATCCGACTCCGTTGTAGGACGGTTGAAGGTCACTTGGCCAACGTTGGGACTCTCAACGAAATACTTATAGCTGGCTCGCGATCTTGTCATTGTGCAGATCGAATGAGAACTACTGTCTCTATAAATTGGGCAACTCATATTCAAAATCCATCAGAACAGCAGTATCTTATATCCAGGAATTTGATGATGAACCCACATCTGCAAATTTCGGGATATGCGACACTAATCTATCGGACCCGCCGATTGGCTCAGTGCTACCACCGGTTCCATAAAATCACTAGTATACATCCAATCACGTTTTAATCATCGATATATCGACGGTTTAGGGATGGTATATTGAACTACTACGGTATACCACCAGAAGATCAGACAATTGTATGAAATGGGCATTGTCATACCCGAAAATCCGTGTGAAACTCAAATATCTCGAAAACGAGGGGTCATACGTGCAACCAATTTTAGATTTTTCTTAATTACACGGTATTACACTTCTTATCATTTGTCCGTGTTTGAAAGAAAGAGTTCATAAAGCGATGCTCTGATTAAACACAACGGTAACATGTTTCATTGATAAATGGTCGATTTAAGAATTCTTGCGGTCTGGTTCTATATGACTTTTTCTTACTGGCCCCAACCCAGTTGGAGATCACACCATTCTGACTGTTACTGCTTTTGTATTTTGATTATATCTTGACCGTTTGAGGGTCAAGTCAAAAATATTTTTCTAGCAAAAATGTTAGGCGAAGAGGTTTCTACAAAACTGTTTTTTTTCTAATAAATTCTAAGATGGTTATGTTTTTATGGTTGACTGTCGGTGACATTTCTCATCTAATATATGCCTGAAATGTGATCGAAGTATCACGTTATCCATAAAGAACAGTTGCCTAATAGGTGGTTGGGAGGGGGTAGTTTATGGGAAAATGAACCGCTGATTACCGTTGCTAGAGGTTTGTCGTTTGCTTGGCAAAATAGAGGCTGGAAGGCAGCCCCATTTTCGAAAAAAATATGGCGTTGTTTAAATTCTAAACATGCTGAAAATATTCTAAAGACATGTCGAACACCATCTCGAAGGTAGCCCATCTACTTGTTATTATTTATTGGCACGAACGAAACACTATCAATATGATATGTTAAATAGGGGTGTCACATTTATATATCTTTACCGCTGGATGCATAAACTGCATGTTATTGTTGAAGCAACTTTTTTTCTCCGAAAATCCTTTCTCACGCTTGAACGCTTTTCTGGATGAAAAAGATCAAGAAATGTACATTGAGTTACGACGTCGGAACACTGTTATGATAAATGTGGTTGTACTCAAACGACATTTTTACCGTTTCAATTGTTCCTCGAAAAGTTTCGACCCAAAATCACACAAAAGAATGCTTGCATTCACTTTCAAGTGGTACTTGCCGAATTTAACTTACCAACCGTAGTTGTTGTTTTCAAAAGCAAAAGAAGAGAAACCGTGATTGCTACGACGACACAAACAGCAGTCGTCGCAATTACAGCAACGACCCATACTTTCTTTTTAGTCGACCAATACAAAGTTTTATATGAATGAGCAAAGCATACTCTATAAAGGATTGTCACTGCAATTAAAAGATATACTAACCAAAGAGTTTTGGATGTAGCTGTGGGAATTTGATTCACTTGATCTAGCTTACCAAAAATCTTTTTGGTCGGCAGCCGAGATAATTCACTTTTCTAAATAGTAATGCTCGTGGGAGCAATCATTTCAATTTTAATCACACTTATCCGTACTGTAGAGCCATTAGAAGCATCCTTATTTGAACCAAGGAGGGCTTTCGATTGGATGGTAGTAGACATGATTTAGCAAATAATGCTGTGCAGTAATTAAATGTAGCAGTAAACCTTCGAATGTGCGCCTGTCAGTATGTGTAGTTGGATCAATGACTGAAGTGTCTTTTTTTGTTATGCCTTTATTTTCACACTTCAAAATAAAAACAAAGAATTCCTTTTTTTTCTTTTTTCACATTTTACTCTTGATGAGGGGCTCCGCCACTCGTATGCTGTTAGGACATATGTGAGTTCAAAGAGAAAAACATGATGAAGGCTACAATTTGACGAACGAAACTTAACAAGTTATGCTTTTTAGTTAGACAACCAAAACTCGGATGCAGTTTATTCCAGTGTAGAATTGCGTAAGCTAGAAAGAGTGAAAGTCTCCAAATTTCTTCAGCGTAAGTTATCTTCAATCAGGATTCAAGTATTTCCATAATGAAATCGCTCGTTCACTTGGCACAGCTCTCTATTTTAAGAACTCAAATAAAACTTTACAAGTCTACACGATAGAGTTGCAATCGAATCGACATGCCAGTATCAGCCTAGTCACTGCATTTTTATACTGGTTCGATAGAAACACTGTATCTGATCAGTGCAGACTGATCTTTCACCGGTACGGCGTTCAAATCATTATACCGAACAGTTTTACCGTAGGTCTGACTTTTTGATTCACATCCTTTTCTAGTGAGATGTGTGTGCGTATAGTAACTGAAGGCTGTGACGATTTTTACAGACCTCCCTCCTCATTGTTTCGTTGATGAAATGATGAATTGGACACTCAATGACTGCTGCTATATGATCGCAGGCACCCTTGTCACTCTGTGAATCAGAAAAATTGATGGATTTTATGCGTGTACTTGTTTCTTTGAAAATTTACTCAACATTCAATTATGCTGCAGCGCTACAGTAGTAGCCCGTATTATCTGACCTTCTATGGATATATTTGGTAGCATGTGCTGTTTGCCGAATGCGTAGAAATGTATTTTGAATAATAAAAACAACCATCTTAGTAGCATTTAGAGCATACTGAAAAAATACGTAGTAGAATACTTTACATTGAAATATATTATCATTTGAACGTATGATGTTTGACAACAGTTTCTTCTGAAGCGACTAATGAATTAGATGAATTTAATCATGTTGACGATATTTTTCGAATCATATAGGCCTTTCCCAATAGCAGATGATCCCGTCCTCCCTGTGGGTTACTGTGCCAGGCATATAAGAAGATATCAGGTCTTCTAATGTATCTTTTGTCCAAATATTCTGGAGTTGTTTATGTGCCGGCTTCTTTCGTAAGTCATTCATCGCGGACGCAGCAATCAAAGCAGTGTGACAGAAAAAGAATGATCTATTTATTTGAAGATGTGTAGAATTTGAAGTTGCCTTTTGTGATATTGGCGATATATGCAAGAATGATGTTCGATTTATTCTTCTAACTATTCCAGGATTTACCATCGGTCCAAAATCGATCGAATATCGAATATGCAATGGTAGTGACGATGAATAAGAGTAGGTGAAACGAATTAACAAAGAGGCAAATGCAGCGATGGAGGAGGTAAAGAGAATCATGGTCAAATTGAGATATGAGAAAAAGAAATAGCAAAGCATGGATCAGTTTGGGAAGAAAAAAAACGCTTTTGTTTGGGTTGCTTTTCTCATGAACCTTTATTGACGGCAGTTGAACTTTTCTGCTTGAATAATCATAATAGAAGACCCGAACTTTTCTATCATGGGAAGAGATTTAGGCAGTGTGCCAAGGCAAACTACTGGTAGCAAAATAGTCTTTCTACAAGAATTTAAGATTATATTGAATATTGAACAAGACAATTTTTATCGTTCGTTGCAAGTGCAACAGAGAAAGAAAGTAAAACACCTTGACTTTTTTCTCCCTTGAAGGCGCTACTGCTTGTTTCTATAAGACCTTCACATCGATAGAAGTTTTTTTTTGCACAGATTTTTCTGGTATCGTTTGCTGTATACCTGGGTGTGGAGTTTGAATAGCATGTCCCAACCCAAATTTATACTCATACCCACACCCGTGATGTTTTATCAATGAAGGAGATACAATAAAATGAGTCATATTTATAATAAGTTAGACTTTTTTTTCTAGATGTTTATATTTTTTTCGATTTATGTAGGTTTTACTCGTTTGTTTTTCTTATTTCTTCATGGTCAATTTCATTCATTAACAATCTTTTTCTCGATCGTCACCATACAACGAGCAAATCAGTTATTTTCTTTGTCTGAAATGATCCCTTGATATTTCGTAATCCAACGGTATTCGTCAATGAAAATCTTGGTGAAATAAAATATTTTATTCTATTCTAGAGAGTTACTTGCTCATTCGTGTTTTTACATTTTATTTATTTGCTTATGCAAGCAACGGTTTAAAGTAATTTATTGAAACGATACTTGTGTGATCGTAACGTATACAATAAAAAAATGCTTCATTATTTACTTAGAAAGAAAAAAATTCACATGAAAGATTTTAGCTGGAAGATGAAAAATGAGATATGTAAAGAATCAGATCGAGACGAAGAACGATAAGGAGAATGAACAAATCAAGAAGAACTTTTTAATCCTGTTGTTGATAATTGAAAAGCTTGATTACAATTTATAAACTAGGCTTCAATCAATGCGAACAATACAACGGACATCATGGTGAAGACATTTTAGTGTTTGAAGGAAAGATCACATTTTAGTGCTTCTACTTTTAATGAGTTTTGGTGATAAAAGTTAGAATAAATAGAGCTGAAGATCAATCGTTCTTAATAGACTGTGCAAACTTGTGTGCAACTAAAACTAAAAATAAGAAAGATCAAACTGTAGCCGAGACCGAGACAAACCGAGACCGAGACTCGATTTTGTCTCGGTCTCGGTACATCCCTATGTACACACAAAAACATTTTCGGAGAATGATGAACCCTGAAAAAGGGTTTATAACTGTTAAATCAGTTTATGAATTGGATGCATCCTCTGATAAACCCTTTTCCCGTTTATAACTGTTCAAGGGTTTGTCACCCGTTGCAAACTTATATACCCTTGTACTAGTTTCACTCTTGATAAACGCTTTTTCCATAGATCAACAGAATCAACCCTGAAATACAGAGTTTATCATCACCTATAAGAAACGCACCTGTCAGGGTTGATTCTGTTGATCTATGAAAAACGCGTTTATCAAGAGTGAAACTAGTACAAGGGTATGTCAGTTTGCAACGAGTGACAAACCCTTGAACAGTTATAAACGGAAAAAGGGTCTATCAGAGGGTACATCCAATTCATAAACTGATTTAACAGTTATAAACCCTTTTTCAGGGTTCATCATTCTCCGAAATTTTTTTGTGTGTACATCCATTCCCTTCACGTATTGACAACTGGAATTGCCATTTATAGAAATCTTGAAAAAATACAAAACACGTGGCATACAAAAAACTTTACACGTTATGCGTAGAGAAATGCTTAAATTATTGATCAATTAAAAAAGAGTTTTGTATACTTGTTGTATTTCTAATATACTATTCAAAAAAGACTTCTTCTTTGTAAATCGTCCTTTTTTAGGCTATGGATACGGGTATCAGAATCGTACCAGTAAAATCCCCATTATATCTACACTCAAGCATTTATTATTTTAAATTTTATGATATTCGAAGTTGAAGAAGGTATTTCTGATTAATGTCGAAAACAAATGGCGAAAGGAAAAAGTTCAAAAAGTTTGAAGATAGAAACAGCAAAATCTTGGTAGTCTTATGTTGTTGAGAAAAGTAAAGTGGAGGAAATTATGTTTTTATCCATTTTAGACAAATAATAATTCATCAAAAAATATCTAACAATTAATCATGTTTTTTCGTTTTGTCCTTAGCAACAACAAACGATAAACATTCTAAATATTCTCGTAAATTGAGTTTTCGCCATTTGCATAATGACTAGCAAGAGTAGTTAGACAATGTTGCACAGAATTTGTCCTTTTTGTTTTTGGTCTACCAGTTGCACTTGTATGACTTGATGAAAAATATGAACTACTTCTTGTTTCAAGCAATTGATAAAGTGCCATATATTTGGATGATGTTTATTGACACGAATAGTGAATTTATTGTACCAACCTAGAGACAAGAGAGAATGTTTTTGATAAACGTAAAAACAGTTAGCTGGAGATCAGAATTTTTCAGCGGTTTTCTTGAAAGAGCTATGCTAGTAAAGAAAGCAAGTGTGTATTAATAGCTTCACAATAGTTGTTTGACCAAATTTGAAGACTAGATACATTCCGAAGATGATATAGCATATTTGACACCCAAAACTTTTCAAAATAATTAAATAGCTCTATTAAAGTAATAGGTGAATTATCTTTTAAATCTTCAAATGCCAAGTTGACATCTTTTAATTGTAATAATGGTAATGTCATTAATTTTCGACAGACAATTTTTGTAGTTTCATAATCATGATAAGCAGTTGTTAAATCAGGTTTTTGCATATTACGATATACGGCCTATGTAAACTGGAAACAACAACCGACATGCCGTGCTTGTGGAAACTAAAACAAGCAGATTGAAAAAGTCATGCATTTCTATTGATCTATTTAATTGATTAAAAACTCTTACTTCATCAGCAACAACTTTGATTAAAAGTTTTTCAAAATCACTTGTAATTATATTTGCATTAAACGTGGTTTTTAAACGAGTACCATGATGTTTCTATTCTGTAATAAATAATATAATTATTTAAAACTGTACTGATCTTTTTTCGTACATGACTTGTACAATGTTGTTTCGTTTTTGTAACACAAATGTGTCTTGCCTTCTTTTGAAAGACAAATCTTAAATATCGGTTTTGATGATTTTATTTGGTGAAAACAACTTCGATAACCAGTGTCATAGAAGTTATTACTTCTATATTTATACCCACACTCACACCCTATAATAAAATATACTCAATACACATGATTTCTATATGTGTAAAATGAAAAGACAGTTCAGTGAGTTATGGAAAAATAAGAGTTTTAACTGGTAATACGTTAATTCGTGTGTGAGTTATATTTAGTTTCACCTTTCTTGTACTAATTTGTTCGAAATAAGCAGAAAATTGACTGAATATCTTGAGGAACACGTAAGTTCAACTTGTTAGAACCAGTGGTGTTGTCCGACGAATTAGTGTTTTCATCGTATTCCGAATTTCTCGATCAAGATAGAGTGTTGTTGCTTTTTCGATACAGACTGTTATAGAAATAAAAACAAGACCCATCGGATAGAATATTCAAATTCTTGTCAATAGGTACACTGTAGTGGGCAGTCCTCCCGATAAATAAATTCCAACGAGAATGAAAATATTTCGAAAAAGTTGAAAAACTCGATTTCGTTGTGAACTGTTTTGTGTTCCATTATTCGCTTGTGCGCTACTATATCTCATTCGATAGTAAACATAGATATAAATGATTACAACCATAACAGTTGGTAAAACATAGTAGGCAAATAAAGTATACTGGTGGTGTAATGGATAGAGTGCAGTAACCCAACAAACAGTATTAGGTCTCAAGAAAATGTCGTGCGCTATAATTGCGGGCGAAGTTAACATAATCACCACAATCCATTGAATGCGAAGAAGCACAAGATGACTTTTTCAACGAAATACTCCAACAATACTTGTTAGCAAAAGCAATAAAAAAATAAACGAGAGATAAACTGAATCAAATAGGAATATATGACACCTGCCACAGTCAGGTAAGCAAAATAGCCGCGTAATCGACATGATATATCACTGGTATCGCATGTTATCAAGAGTAAATAAATATAATGGTCTGATTGAGCGACACAGCAGAAAATTGTTCAAACACAAGTATTGCTAATCAATAGATGAGCGACTGTATGTAATGGTGGTTTAAGCGCAATCAAAGCTAGTATAAAACCAGCGATGAGGACTGCCAGAATGGAAAAACCAATTGCTACAGGTACGATACATGAATAATCAGTATAGTCGATAGGTAGAAGTGTTGATGTCGAGATGGTAGAAGACATTGCTCGTATGATTGACCAAAGATATGTTGTGAGATTATATATGGTAAGAATTTTTTTCTCTCTCTCTCTCTGATTCAAAGAATAAGAACTATGTTCTGTGTATTGTAGATTTTCTTAATGGTAAAGCGAATGATGGTAGATAGTTCATCAAAAAAAATAAATAAAAATAAATAGAAATCTTAGCATTTTTCTAATATTCCAGACCTTGCCAATGTTTCAAAATAAACTTGTACATTAAAAAAAATTCAATATCAGATTCTCTACGCAGCTATGTATTCCATTTCATCAAAACACATTTTATAGGTTTCGAAGAACTAATACATTGATGACCCAGAGCTTCTCATGGATATAAGATACTGATTTGTCATTATACCAAAATTAATCAAAGTGTTGATTTATGATTTCACATGAAATTAAAATTATTTTCATTAAATCCTAATGATTACATTCATTTTTCTCCTTGAAATCTAAGAAATAATCGAAAACTGTTGAAAAATAGGTGAAAATTGAAGCACTTCGGTATAAATCTGGCATACCATCGATTAAGTCGATGTCAAAATAATCGCAGTATACTGTCTCGTAGCAATACTAACTCGAAATCATTACTAAGAAGTAATAGTGTCAAGCAAGGAAGAACTTTTAAAGTTGTGAGTGTTTAAAGTTCCAATGTGGATGCAGATGAAGAAGGTGTGGTGTGTGGGTATGAATTGTTTCTTCATCAAACTCGCATCCACCCACACGCGATAAGTAGAATAAAAAATATTTAACATATAAACAACAAATAGAAACTAGTGTTAATTCAAATGCTATTAAGACATTGAAGTCTGACGGTAATATTATTAATCAGTCAAGTACTTCGAAAAATGTTCACTACATATTTCCACATTATTTGAGTTTAGGGACAATGAGAGTAACATACGATATGTACGAATTCGGTTATTTGTGCAATTATTTTTATATTTATTTTACAATTATGACTGGGTCATTTTTTGTACTTATAGGTTTTGAAGTAAAATCTGTTTAAAAGTTGAATTAAAATCTCATATAATATTATTTTCCTACAAAATAGATAAAAGAGTTGAAATTTATTCCGTTTGAATCATATATCGGGTGTCCCAGGAATAATGAGCCTCTCAGTATTTTGCCAATATCTCCGTCAATTTTCGTCGCACAGATTTAACTCTTTTCACCAAAAGATTCCTCATTCAGTTCTCTACAAAATCGTATAAAACGTTTTAATGTAAAAAGGAATCGTGAAAAATTCTAGGCTACAGACTACAAGACAACAAAATAATGGGTTTTGTAACTGCGTTTTTTTCAAAAAATAATTATCTTTTATCTATGATTTGGCAGGCGCCTAGTTGTGCTCGTCCCTGCTTTTCGATATTTTCAAATATCTTCGTTCTCATGATCTTTAATGTAGGTCGTTTGAACAGGATAGTACTATACAAATGGTCATATTTCTTACAAAACAACGTGAAATCGTCGAAATTCGTTTTATCAAGCCACATTTTTATACAAAGCAAAGAATATATACAGACCATTGCATAGGCTTGGTAGGCTAATCATTTGCCCTAAAATGAGCAACAATAATTTAGCATAAAAAGTTAGTTTAGGACATAGGCGTCGGAATTTTCCAAAGTAACGCCAAAGCCCTGCCGAAAAATTCGAAATATGTGGAAAAGAAAANGTTATTTGTGCAATTATTTTTATATTTATTTTACAATTATGACTGGATCATTTCTTGTACTTATAGGTTTTGAAGTAAAATCTGTTTAAAAGTTGAATTAAAATCTCATATAATATTATTTTCCTACAAAATAGATAAAAGAGTTGTGATTCATTCCTTTTGAATCATATAGATTTTATTGCAATCTGATCGGATCTTGTAGTGGAATCTAAACGCGTTATGGCTGCCAATTACACCTATAAACTTGCTCTATATTCGATATTCATCCAATTGCTCTATCAGACTTTTTCCAATTAATACCATATACGAAGGGAACGAGAAACGAGCAGTCTTGAGGGCATAATTGTGTTTGTTTTACATTCGTTATTGGCAAATAAAAATGGTTTTATATGTTCGCAGGGATGATTTGCCGCACTTCTTGAGTCATTTTTAAACACATAACTTATGGGTATTTTATTGAAATGAGATGAATGCCAACCATATTTATAAAAATTAATTGAAAGGGTTCCTAACCCTTTTTACGCAACTGAAATGAAAGAACAAAGTATTCATGTACTATGTAAGGTGCTGTTGAAATCATTTTTTAACACTCACAATATTTCTGAATTCGTCTGCACTACTCGTGGTTTAAATACACACTTTCGAACGACACCCTTCATTGATCAAAGCAAGTAATTTAATTCGTTTATTAACTTCTATCATAGTTTCATTTCGAGCTCAGATTTAAAACCATGAAGAAAGGACCTAATCCTGATGATGATGGCAATCCACAAAATGAGTGTGAACATTGTGGCGACGACTACGATCCTAATACTGGCGGTCAGAGTATCGGTGGGGATAACATTTGTGACGATTGTTGCGAATCTGAAGCTAACCAAGGCTGAACACTTCTATGTTTCTTTTTAATCAAGATTGAATAATTTTGTGATTGCATATGCGTATGAATAAAATCGCAGTTTTGTTCTGTCATATCCAACTATTCTTTTCATCATTCCGAAAATTTAATGAAATATCTGCTAAGATTATAGTGTTCGGTCTTTTCTATTCGAATAGTAGAATATTTACTTCAATAGCACAACTTGTGTGGGCGTGTGTGTGTTCTTATGGATTTCGAGAAGATCAACGCATTATTAATTGTTGGTATTCCAAATAGCTTATGACAATATAGTAAAAGACATTAATATATTTGATGAAATTATTTTAAAGAATATTCTACGTTTGCAAATCTTTCAACAAAACCTATAACAACACTTGGTCATTTTCAATTTTTCCATGCTCTAATATTTATTTTAATATGTTTCCATTGTGACAGTAGCTCATACAGGTTCGATAAAGATTTTTCTCTTTTCTAGATTAGTCTCAAGTGCCTCTATAAAAGTTTCGATAGGAAGATAAATAAAAATATTTATTAGAAATCGGACGAGGCTTGTTGATGATGGATTTTCATTGATTTGAAAATTCGGAATATATTTATCTTCAGCAAGTAAAATACTTTTCTCTTCCATCGCATCAATATAGTGTTTGAGTTTCGATTGTTTGCTTGTTTTATCTGGTCAATAAACTTGAATATTTGATCATATATTGTTGTATTTGACCTAAAGTTTTTAATAATTCTTCGATGTGACTTTTTATTTCTAAAGCTTCTAAACTATTTCAAAATATTGGTCTCTGCTGTGTGAAAATCAGCATATTAACTTCTCAATACTTTTACTTTCAGAAATATTAATATTCACATTATCTTAGATGGATATTTTCTCATTGACTTCAATAAATCATTCCTTAGCTAACTTTTCTATATTATCGTTACTCGAAAATTCTATTTTTAAAAGCTCCCATTGATGATTATCCAAAGTTCATCGACAAGCAGCTGCATTAAAACAGGCATGCGTCTGACATTGGCGACTCTTGAATGGATGAATGTTGTGACATATTCTGATGTCNTTTTTTTTCACACCTTTATTCTTATCAACTCCCAATAGGCGCATGAGGAAATGGTATGATTCTATATGACCACTTAAAAGAATACTTGGTAGTGAGTTCATTTTTATTAATTTTGACATATTTTAAACTGCTACATGAAATATTGAAGTCTTGATATTAGAACAAAATAAATTATGAAATGAATATTTGAAGTAATCAAACTATTCGAAATGTCAGTAGACATACGAACTCAATTATTTTGAAGCGCTTAGATCTTTCATGAGTTTGATGAATCCTTGAATTTTAGCTTCGTCCATGCAGATTGGTTCTAATTCTGCACCATCTCGATAGAATGCGCCGTTTTTAAGTTCATGATCAGAAGTGTTAACGACATGCAAGATAGAGTCAGCCCCAAGTTCAGCTGATCGAGCTCCTGGACCATGTTTATTGATATCGGTGGCACAATAACCTGGACAAACAGAATAAACGAATATTTTTCTCGCGTCACAATACTGCTGTGCTTCAATTCGAGTGAGAGCAATCAATGCCATTTTAGAAACACCATACGCCAAATAGGGGAATTCCGTGGTATACCCACATTTTTCAAGATTATTGGATTCGAGTGCTGAAACAAAATCTTCAACAAGACAATCAAGCTGTTCTGAGGTTAATGTTGTCGATGTGTATTTGTCTTGCAGATCTTTCGAAACATAACCTAATGCAATTGGACCGATTCCACTGGCAACATTGATAACACGACCATGGTCACGAAGAAAAGGAATTAAGTTGTCATTGAGTAGTTTCACTCCATAATAGTTAGTAGCCAGTGTTTTTCGAGCTTCTTCAATGGAGTCATCTGTTGGTGCAATACCTGCATTGTTGATAAGCACGTCCAATTGACCTCCGTACTTTTGTTTAATTTCATTCGTAGCAAAAGAAATGCTCTCTTTTGACAATGTGTCTAACTGAAGAAGATGCACGTTTGTTGGGGAACCCAACTGTGAAAGTGCGTCTTCCCCACGTTTCAAATCACGACTACCAAGAAGAATAAGATCGTTGTTGATCGACGACGGTTGTTTAATTAGTTTCTTGATAACTTCAAAACCAATGCCTTTATTCCCACCAGTAACCAAAATAGTACGTTGTAGCTTCGCTACTGTTGACATATTTCATATAAAAGATACACGAAAATGCGCACTCTTTGATATAAAAAAGAGACAAGAAGCTTTGTTATGACGGAGAGCAGTTTTGCTCGTTCTTTCTGGTCGCATTATAGCACAACATTCTTTCCAGTTACATGTGTGTTACAGTGATGTCGCTAGTATACACACTCGACATATATGTGTTATCCTATATCATCTTCTTTAATCTTCATTTGTTTTTTCTCTTCTCTTGTCGTTCTCGCTATATATTTCCTGTAATATCGAATAAAGAACATTCTTGTTAAGTAAAGTTAACGTACACGCATACTTCTCTCACATTTATCTCACACTATAACAATGTGCATATCGAGAGAATCAAAGATGAGATTATATTCACACAATATACCCTAAACTGCTTCGCTTATAAATGCAGTTTTTGAAAAAACGACATGATCTATCTATCTTGAAGAAGAGACAAATGCAATCTGCTTGTTTTCACCTTTTACTATTCAGCAATTGGTTCTTTTGTCCAAGTTAAATGAATGATGGAGTGTCGGTGTGAATTAGTAGAAGACTTTTTATATCACTCACATCCACACTCACAACTTTTTAAAGAAAAACGTATTTTTAGGGCTCCCAGAGATTGCTTCATATCTTTACTATAAAGTGAGAACATACATAGCAATTTGTGATATCTTGAATCAACATACATCAAATAAACTGATAGCACCTAGTCAGGGATGAACAGTGACTCTAGCGATATTGAAATTAACTTAACATGTGTTGGCTGGCGCAGTTAACGACTTGACACACCTCCTTTGGATTTCTCAATCAAACATATACGCATAAAAATAGGAAAATTATTTTTTTAGTTTATGTAATCATTCAATATGCAAAAAATAGTCTCAATAATTCATTGATCTTGATTAGAGGTAAACTACCTGTCGTAATAATTAAATCTTATTATATATGTTTTGTTTATCTTGTTAAATTACAATAATCGATTAACGACTTCCACTATAAGAAGCATCTCGAATATCGAGAACTGCCTCGCGCAACAATGGTTGTAATCCTTCAAAAATATTTTTGTAGTGCGTTTTCCATATTGTTAAAACTTTTCTGTATTTTGTTAATAAATCTTGAATTCGACGATCTTTATCAATGTCTGCATTACAACCCAGTTGTGTAAAAAATATTTCTAGTTTTGGTTGTAATATTCTCGTGATATTTTGTTTGTGTGTTAATTGCCATGTAACTGACTTATCATAATCAATAAGGAAATTACGAATTAAATGAAGATCTGTTTCACCAAGAGTTCTAGAAAGAAAAAAATAATAGTCGAGAAATAGTTTTCAATTACTTGAAAATAAGTATTATCCAAGGAGGAAAAAGCTAGAAGTCATGCACTTCAAACAAGATCTGAAATGCACACTCTTGACATCACGTCTTCTCCACTCTCTCTCTCTGTTCACGGTGTTATCAAGTTCAAGCATATTTTTTTCCGATTTTCATAAATATCTCTCACCTGTCCGAATTTCTTCGCATCGCTACTGTATTCCATACGGCTTCGTGTTGTTTCGATTGATTTTGAAGTTGATTTAAGCGAACACGTAAGCAGACTGTCTCAGTATGACTACCTTCATCTTGTCGTTGATAAACAGCAGCACATTCAGGACATCTTAGTAAAACCAACTGGCATTTACTATGATGATCTTGAAAGTCTTTTTTAACAACTTCTTTTTGACATCCCGAACAAGTGATTAATCGATGATCACATGTTTCTTCATGTGTTTGTAGGTCGCTATAGGGTACAATTTTCGTACATCCATTTTGTTTGTAGCGACATATTGTCTGTAGATTACTTAAAATTGAAGTAATTGCTCGTGGACATTTACGCTGGATGTATTTTGAACAATTTGCTGGACATCTAGTAGGTTCTGATGTTTCTATTTGCCAAGATTTGATACATGATGAACAAAACGGTGTTTCACAAGTTTGACAAGCCACTGGTTTCCATAAAATTCCACGACATAAAGAACATATGGTATGATCAGGTAACGTCAAGTTCTTCACACGATCTTGAACCAAATACGGCTGCTGTTTTATGCAGGAATCAGACATTTAGAAACCGAACAATATAGAATGGAAACTAGTAACGTTGTATGATGCAACTAAAACTGCGTATAAAGTATTACTAATCGTTTCTCTCATTATTTTTTCTCAGTGTGATATCACTTTGTTGATACAGAAGAGAACACGTGACTTATGTTACTCATCAAGAATTTTCCAACATGATTTACTATGTAAAGATTTATGAAAATAACACAAAACAATGTATATTTGCTTTAGCCACAATGAAGAATTCAAAGAGCTTGTTCTTTGTTATCAATGAAGTCAATCGTTTTTATACATTGTCTCATATTTTTTCAATGAATAATAATCTTACAAACTGATCCTTGACAAAGACGTCTATGAATTTTCGAATCTTATGATGAATGAACAAAATTTTATCTAGTTCTCCTTCATATTAAGCAACGTTCTTATGTAAAAATATACGTAATATCTTACTATACTGTTTACTTAAATGCATTAAAAACCTGATTGATACTTTATTTCGTTGCAAATAAATGTCAGATAAAAGATATTTATTGGCCCATATGAGAAGGAGAAGTAAAATGAACGCTGATAAGATAGTGTTTTATCTGTTACTAGTTTTAAATAAATAAAAACTGAAATGAGATGCGACTTGGAATTAGAGGTATCCTTCCTGTTACTTTAAAATAAATATTAACTTTCAGTAATTTATGTTTAAAATAAATAAATAAACCTAATCTATATTTATTTATTTTTAAATATAAATACTGATAAGTTACAGTTATTTTAAATATAAATCATAAGAAATTTCAGATATTATAAATATAGATAAGATAAAATTATCATATTTCTTTTTGAAAATTACGATAAGGCATCCCATGTCGTAAACATCGACGATTTTATCGCGATTAATCGTTTTAACTGCCGATATTTACCGATTTCCATCAAAAGATCGCGATCCATCAGTGATTTTTCAAGTGCTTGCGAGCCAGCTCTATAACTTTAGTTACTATTTTTTTTCCTCACTTATTAGTAATAAACAAGTGTTGCTGAACTACTTATATCATAGATTATCCTGTTTTCATCACACAAAAGTATAAATAAAAAGACGATGCGTACAACTAAAACTAACAATACAATAAAATAGTATGATGAATAAATGCCATAGCTTTCAATTCATAAACGTACTTTCGTGTGACAACTATATTATATATACATATGGAGTATTTTCATCCAAATCAACTAAAGTCTACAAACAAAAACCTGTTGTTTGTTTGAATTGAATTCATAATCACCACAATGCTGTCGATTGTGAATGTGATATTGCAAGGACACCATTTGATGCATCTATGAACCATGAAAAAGAGAGAAATTGCTATACTGAAGTAGAATGATCAACTTTATATTTTACCTATGTTTTATTTAGCGTAAAGCCTGCTGTGTTAATTTCTACGTTTGCTCAATATTGAGTAATGAATGGGAGGCCAAATGACTGACATTTCGTTGACTGAAAAGTCAAACTTATGTTGAACTGGATCTGAAAGAAATAAAATGAAATATAGATACGAGAAGGACGGGGGACATTAACAGCCGAAATTGGCCTCCTTTCCAAAACACGACTTTTTCCTTTTATTTATGCCAGTTTTTCGTCTCCATTAACATTTTAAGCTACATTTAATCATTATATCAAATCTAGACTTCGTCCGGATTACTTTTTCTATTACATTAAAATCGACTGTATTCTCTTTTCGGGGCAAAACCTTTTAATGAAATATTTCAGTTATTTTAGTTCATAATTATCTTAAGTTACAGGACAAATTGTAGCACTTTTCAAGCTCTCTCGGACGGTATGCCAATACATGAGAAAAGATACTGAATTCAACTTGTCACTGCGACTATATCATACAAAAAATCTAGCAAAGGTGAATACCAACGATGATATTTGCCGCGACTGACTCAGACAACAATGTCGATCCACTCTTATTTATATATCATCCGATAGAGAATTTCGAGATCTATCATGGTGTGGGTGATCTAGAGAGTTTTCTACTAACCCACACCCTTTTCGGAGTTGGTTGTAAGTCTACGAATATTGGATATTCGACAACCAGATACATTAAGACAACTTTATCAACGATTAAAACTAGACACCGAATAATTACAATTAGATGATCAAACAATTAATGTGTTAAATAGTTGTTCTTCCAGCACTAATCGATACTCACTTTTCATTCTTTTTCAAATCTTATTCATTGATGCTAAAGATGATTTAAGACAGAGTGTGCCAGCTGTCAATAGCTGAGAAATTTTATAAGAAAAACCGTGGTTGATTATCCCTTGTCTTAGATGATACAGTGCACTACCGATTGCGTGCTGTCGTTTCGATCTAAAAGTCAACTTCCCAATACAATCAAAGACCTGTCTTTACGACGAAAATGGGTGTTTTTATTCGAAACCAAGACAGGTTTCGCCAAATGCATATGTTTTTGTACTCTTAAGAAGGAAGGTTTTTCAATGAATATATGCCGTTGAATGGCATCATCAGTTTGTTCATACTCTGTTTAGACGTCTCATTCCATAAAAAGAATGGATTGTTATTAGAGGCGAATGTTATATTGTGGAAAATAATATACGCACTATATCCCGAATCAAATTTCATCTGTATAGTTTTACCAGAAAAGGAAAATGTTGAGTTATTTTTTTGTTCTATTAACAAACGTTTCTGACGATCCATGACTTGATTGAAATAGAAAAAGCTAAATTGTTCATCGTTGGTTGTTGCAGTCAAAAATCGTGCTGCTGTTTTATTAAATTATTAAATTTTCTGGATTTTTATGTAGACTGACATTGACGTATTTACCTGAATAATATGATTCTATTGTAACATTGTATTTGCTAGTCAATTGTGTTTTTAACAGTTATTTACTTGGCTAGACGATTGCACATTCAGTTAGATAGATTGTGGGATCTTTATTAACGCCAATGTTATGGAAGTAGTTTTTTCTGAATTGTTATCGGAGTCGACAAGTGTGTATAATCAGTTTGATAAGTAGCGACATAGAGATTGAATATATACATGATCGAGTTACAAGGTAGCAAATATTTTGTTGAATAACTATAGAGCAACAACAGTATATTTGTTTCCAGTGCTGTCTACCATTGAGAAAATCACATTGCTTTTCTTATTGATCAGATCGACAGAGGTAAAGAATTTATTTTCTATTATAAAATATCTCTTAGAAAGATTTTTCATAGCTTTGAGGTTTGATTGATTATGGTAGATGATCTGTAATGATATATATAGATCCTATTAAGTTGAGTCACTATTTGTCATAGTTTTACTTTGTTTAAAAGAATAAATACTAAGAGGTATTTTCCATCGTTGAAACTAGCAGAAGGTCTCAATAACGATAGAAATATCTTGGAATGTCAATGATGTTCAAATTTCAGTTTCAACGCATTTTCTTCTGTCTATATATAATACTTATTGGAGGAGAGAACTATGCATAAAAGAAAGCAAAACATTGCACAAAAAAAGCGGTTTCATGTTTTACAGTTGTCTTGACACGGATCTTTTTTCGTACAGTTTAGCAAAAACTTCTCGACTCAGAGTCGATTTACCCATTAACTTCATTTGTGATTGACAGCAACAATATATGAGTAGCAATTCGACGTCCTAAGAATGCTAGTAACCAATATTTTTTAGGGTACCTTCAGTGGAATCTTTCGCGGATTCTTGTTTCATCTCTTACAGAAATAAAATGGATGGCAATGCAACGTTATTGGAAGATTTTCATTATCTTAATTTGGGTAATCATATAAGTACTATTGTTCTATCGATAATTTATGCATTTGGGTTCATGGGCAATATATTCTCAGTGCTCACGTTTTCTTCAACTGAAATGAGAGAACTATCGTGTGGTATACTTTTACTTCTGTTGTCCATTAGTGATATTCTCTATTTGATCACTTCCTGGTGGGATTTCTTGAACGCTGCTTTCAACATAGAATTAGAATACTATTCTCTTATCGGTTGTCGGTTTTGGTATTTTTTTTCTTTTGTTTTTGGACACACATCATCTTGGTGTTTGGCTACCCTAAATTTAGATCGCTCCTTAAAAGTGCAAATGCCGACAAAATCAAAATCTATTTGCACCCCAAAGAAAGCTCTTTTATTCGTAGTATTAGTTTTTATCATGTTATGTGCACTTCATGGTCATTGGTTCTCACCTGCTATTGGCGAAAAAATTAATGGGACGATCATTCACTGTGGTCCACGTAACCTTGATTATCCAACGTATTACTTCTTCATGACAAAGATACGATCAATTACTGATCTGTTTATCTATTGCTTTCTACCTGCTGTAGTGATGATTATAGCAAACATCACAATTATTTACAACCTACGACAAGCACATCAAGTAATATCAACCAGAAGAATGGTTATGGAACGACAAATGATAATGATGATGTCATCTTCGGTTGCAGTATTTCTCTTGACAACGCTGCCGTTTTCACTGTATGACATTTTAATGGGACAAGTAATAATCAAGTATGCAAATTATGATCAGTATACACAGTATTATACTTTTATTCATCGAATGCTTGGTCTGCTTAATTCTTCACATTTTGCACTAAATTTCTATTTGTATTGTCTAACAAGTCGTCTATTTCGCTTGGAATTCATTCGTCGAATCACATGTGGAAAATGTGATCATCAATGAACTATTACTAAACTATCCTATGAAACGATATTAAAAGACACATTTTCCCATCGCACAAAACATTTCCTTTTTATTACCGAATTCTTTACCAGAGAAAATTGGACAAACTAGGTAGTACTAAGAAATGTTGAATGATAAAATTGCCATAGGGAAAAAAATGAGCCACAACGAGATTTCAGCGAAATATAATACATTGTTTTTACTAGAAATGCGTTGGAACGCATTCATGCCCATGTTGACTGCATAAAAAAAATGAATTTGTGATTTTTCTGGAGTAGGTATGGCGCAATCATAGAATAAAAATAACATATCGAAATTCTTAGGCATCGCTGATCTAGCTAACAAGAACAATGAAGTAGGTCTTGAAGGTGTGGGTGTGGGTCAGTAGTAATTCCACGCACACCCTCAAGTAACAAAAATGTGGTAAAATTATGTCCACCGCTTTAGGTTAATCTTTTTCAATGAATGAAATAGTAGAAATCAGGTGCAGTTCAACTGTACGATGACTGCTCAATAATAATGAAAACATCAGTAGATATTCACGATCATTCCATTCTCTAACACTGTAGTATAGCATACTAAAATTTAATTATACGATCAATTACTTTGTAACGACGATAAATTCTCAATATTCACTAACAATTCATCAGTAACCAACTTCGGCATTACTATCAAAACTCATCGAAATTATTTTGAACCAATAGATTTAAATTGATTTCAATCTTTGATATCTACAATGAACATGGATGGCAGAAAACGATTTGACCAAATTAATTGCATATTTCTTCAATGATTCCAATTCAAATACGATCATTAATTTTGATATTATTAAAACGGTTCTAGCCTGATTTATTGAGTGTAAATATCAATCGATCTACGTGCGTCAGTTCCATGCAATATATACTAAGTCAAATATGAATCTGATGTGAAATCATTGATTATAAGTATCCCAGAAAAAGGTCTTATCGATTAGTAAAAAGATAATTATGAGCTAAAAGAGGGACACATGTTAGTAGTAATCTAGTTGTCTACTGGAAAATACTTTTAACAGCTAGACGTGTTATCTAAATTAGTTTTTCAGCATTATTTATTTGTGAACAACAAATATGAGAATGTCATCTAATTTAAAAAATATTCTTGTTATCAATNAGTTGTTGCAATTTCTCCTCAATCAATGTCTTGATCATCAGATGCATGTTTCTTGTACACAATGAATGAGTGTTGTTTTGCAACACATTAGTGAAACGTTAAAGTACAGCACGTGAAGAATACTAAATGGATATTCCACTTTCCTTGATGTATTCACAGTAAACAGATTTGCTAAAAGTGACTTTTCTCTTATAGCATCAGTTTATCTCTCTTTTCTGTGCGAGATGTTATGTTAACCATGTCAACAGTAGATATTGAAACGGATCATGATGATGATGATGATAATGATTCATTTTTCTATTATTTGATGCTTATAATGCCGTTGTTGGCTCTTGGCGCTTATATCTACGATGCCTACAGTTTTCTTGTTATTAATAGTACAACAGCTGGTATACTTTCCTCGATGTTATTTATATTTTATTTTTTACACTATTCTGTTACAATTAAATCTAAATTAGCTACGACCGTATATCAAGTTCTCATTTGGTTAATGGTGACTACAGGTGATNATAGGATTTATAATAATAGATTTCTTATTTATCTTCACTGTTTGGATATGCAAAATGATGGCTCTTTATAAAACTCACGAGAACTATGGCTGGTGTCTTAGACAAATATTTCACCCTCGTTTCCATATCAATCCGCATGTTCGATTACACATTAAAGTACATCAACGACAATTTTTTAGTGTTGTTTCACGCTTAGAAACCATTCTAGCAACGTTGATACCAATATTTTTCAGTGAAAAAATTGTTCGAACGACATCAACAAATATTAGCTTCGTTATTCTCTTTGATTTCTTCTATCAATCATATCATAAGTTATGTTCTGTATGGATAAAACTATGCTTATACATGCTTGTTAGTATTGTAACCGCCTCTGTAGCAACTGAATGGCTTTATTATGTAACATTAACACCATTGTACTTACAAATAAGCGGCATTTTGGAATTCTTTGCTTCTTCATTTTGCTTTTCATTTATTATAATGCAGTTTTTTCCTTTTCATTTTCATGTGAAATANAGACAAACTTAAAGTCAACATAGGTACTGGAAGCTGTCAATGCGCTTGTTACTATTGGCGTAGATATGATCTGGAGTCGGCAGAGTAGATGTTGTTGTTTCCTTCACTATCGCCTATGATGAGGAAACAGTTGCGAATGAATTCTTTTCATGTAGGACAAAACGTTTAACTGAAATAGTTACCTAGTCAACATGCGGAAGTAGGATACCATTCTCATTGTGTTTTGCGGATGATAACAGTGAACATCTACAAATAATATGTTCATGCATGGATAATTATAATGGAAAGAAAAGAAAAGAGCCATTTTGTAAAAAGAATGCTTATAAAAATCATTATCATTCAGCAGTGTCATTATTCCAAAATTCTTGAATTTTCATAGAATTCTGAAACCATTCGAATTAATCAGAATATTCGAATTTTAGAATAATGAGAACTTCACAATAACTAGAAATATCGGAATTTTAGAGTAATCAGAATTTTAGAGCAGTTAACTAGCCTGAAGGATGAAATTTTTAGCGTTTGAGAAAAGCATACTTCTTGAGTTTGGAATAATGGGAATTTCACGATAAGTATAAAGTTTAAGAGTGTCAACTTATTAAGAATACAACATTGTACTCGATTTGTTGATTGTGGTAACTTATAATAAAATATTTCGGGAATTTGTAGATCTGTAATTAAACAAAGTCTACGATTCATGTAAATTCGCATAATAGATGGTATAAAACACACATCGAGAATTTATTGTTTTAAACTGTATGTATGGATAATAGCTTGTACATCAAACTAAATCAAATAGTACAGTTTTTTTAATATTGCAGGTGTACAAATTCCCACAATATTTTATTATAAATTACCACAATCAACAAGTCGAGTATAATTTTGTATTCTTAATAATTTCACACTCTTAAAGTTCATACTTATTTTGAAATTCTCATTATTCCAAACTCGAGAAGTATAGCTCTCTCAAACCCTAAAAATTTCACCCATCAAGCTAGTTTACTACTCTAAAATCTGATAATTCTAAAATTCTTATTATTCCGGTAATTCTAATAATTCTAAAATTCTAAAATTCCAATAATTCTCATTATTGTAATATTCTCACTATTCTAATAATTCTTATTATTCTGATTATTCTAAAATTCCGGTAATTCTAGTTATTGTGAAGTTCTCATTGTTCTACAATTCGAATATTCTGATTAATTCGAATGATTTCAGAATTCTGGAATAATGGCAGGATTCATTGATCGCTATATAAAATTCTATTTATTTACGGCATGGATTTATACGATCCGTAAAATAGATTAGATTACCAGTAAAACAGATTAAATGTTCAGTAAGATAAATGACCAGTAAAAAGTATAGAAATGATCAGTGAAATGATTAAATCATCTGTACTTAAATTATCAGTCCCTTACCCAATCAGACAAGCGTTGAAAATAACGACGTTTTAATACGTTAAAAGCGCACATTTCAGTGCGCTAAAACGCGTTTTATACCATAAAAAATTGTTTTAACGCACCAAAGCGTGCGCTATTAAAGCGTAAAAACGTCGTTATTTGCAACGTTTGTCTGAGTGGGTCCCACAGAATAGAAGCTTACTCCAAAAATTGGTGCTATCTGAACTCCATGGATTGATAATTCCTGTGGAATCCGTATGATCTTAAACGATAAGCTGTTCTGAAGCACCCACATGCGAAGATGTGCACTGTGTGAAGCACCGTGGAGTCGCATCAACCAAGTCGTATCGGACGCAACTTATAGCGGCTCTACTCACAGTTTCACGTTGTTGAATTGGATTTCCATGGGCTCTCATGGATTCTTCATAGATTCCCAATTAATGGAATTGAAACAGTACCAATTTCCCGAGTGGGCTTCTATTCTGTGGGTAGACGATTGATAATTTAAGTACTGATCATTTTTATACTTTTACTGGTCATTTATCTTACTAAACATTTCATCTATTTAACTGATCATTTAATCTATTTTACTGATCAAATATTTTGTTGCCTCTATTTACACCATTAGCAGTTCCTTCCATATTAATATCAATTTATATTTTATTTAAAATTGCTATTGATCGTCAATTTCGTTGTCGCATAAATAATCATTCAATGATTGCAATGATTATCATATCGTTCTCGGATACAACAACAGAATTACCAATCGCACTGCAATTTCTTCGTGTAGACTATGTTCAACCAGCTACGAAGAATTTTTGTTTATTTTGAATCTGGTATATTTTTCGTCTACAAACAACCAATGTATCATTGATGACCTGGACTTGAATCGAACGGCATATGTTAATATTTCACTCACGTTTGGTTCAAACACAACGAGGAAAACCATATGGTATTATATTCCATCGATTCTCTGTGTAACCTACATTCCAGTATTTTATTTGGCATGCATTACTACCATCACGTTTAATACCGTTCGCAAGTATCAGCTTACTTCGTCGCGTTTTATTTCAAGCAAAGAAAATGGCGATCAACAAGAAAATTAACATTACAATTGATGATTATTTCAATTCTTTACTTATTATTTTGGTCTCCTTTAGCTTTAGTCTCAATTATTCGTATTTGTTTTATTTCGACGTTCATCTCTGAAATATTCTGTTATTATTTATATTTTACACCCTATTTTGTTCAGCTTTTAATGCCACTTGTTTGTCTCGGTTGTTCACTTGAAATATGACCAAAAAACCTACGTATTGCAAACGTATAAATTTTCACACAAAATCGTTCTTAAATTAAAATATACTTCGTCCGTTGTTTATTTATGATCATACTCTTTTAGTTGTATTCCTCTGAGTCAAACATAAATATTTACTCCTATTATAAAAAAAACGACATAGACTAAATCTGTATTGAAAAAAAAAGAAGAAATCCGTCGAATTATCCACATTCATTACCAGTAATATTCGTATTCGTATGACAATCAGATGTTTCTGATCCTTCGAAATATCGCATCTTATTTTGTTCACTCATTTTAGCAAATAATGGTTCAGAATTTTTGAGTAATTTAACAACATCAAGATAGGCTCCGCCGATTTTAACACCCATATGTGCACAACACATATTTTCGAAAGGCCAATCGCATATTACATGGCATAGCCAATCACGAAATAAATAGGGTGCATTACGTGTTTGCTGTAAACCGGACGTTTTAATGGATGGATGAAATGCAATTGCACCATCTCTACAGCCCCTTAATCGAAGTAAAAACCCTGGCTTTTCAGCATACAAGATCGTATCATCAACATGAAGAGTTTGAGATGCTGGATGATAAACAAAAATGCTTATAAAATGATTTGTTGATTCAGGCTGAGGATTAATAAATTCAGCTCCTAAAATAATCAAAACAGCAGCTTATTTCATTTACCAATAATATCTGTTTCTACGAAACAAAACCTGCTGGAATACGCATTTCAACATCTGGTTCCCATTGTTTTCTAACACTACTATCGTTCAGATCTCCAGCCCATGGAATTTCGGTTAATCGCCGTAGATGCCTTGGCGTACCATAATAAGCTGCTTTTGGATAGGCTTGATAAAACGATGGAAACGATAATGTATGAAATGGATGTACACCGATAACAGCTTCAATATTGTCTCCATTACTTGTTAAATTATCGATTTCTTGTCGAAGACGCTCATTCATATTAATTGTATCGATGATAAGAAATTTCCCGTTGCTTAATTGCACTATTGACATTTGTGCTTCGATATCAACCACTTTTAAAACCTTAAAATGACCTCGAACATGCCAAAAACGAGGGCCAAGCAAATAGAGTTTATTTTTATTCATCTTTCGTACTGTATTTGGACATCGAGTACGCACAGCTAAAGACATGATCTGAAAAACACTAATATTTGACGAACCAAAAAATAATGATCTACTCCGACACAACGTTTATGTATTGCATTGAAAGAAATTACGATACACAAAAGCAAGAACAAATATAAGAGAAAAAAGAGAATGAATATTTTTTTCTCTGGCGAACCTAAACAAGGAACTAAAATGAATCTATGATTTACTCAACATATTTCAAGATATCATTCAAAATCTTAAAGTCAAACTACAAAAAAAAAACGTGAAAGTGAATAATATTGAGAAGTATACAGTTCAAATGTAACTTGCACGTTATTCTTCGAATAGGCGATGATACATGTTATTTCTGATCTGATTTCATAAGCTGGAGGTACCCTAGGTCTAGATAGAACGTACTATTTACTAAGTAATTGATTATTCTTGCATAGAAAGAGCGTACCGGATGTTTGTCTGATGATAATAAAAAAATCGTTCATTTTCAGTCCTACAATGTCTTTTCTCAGCGATTATTTCCTCTGTTATTTCGTGATAGTCAAGTAAATTCGCATTTACTGAATATAGTAGTAGTTCTTAGTCTTTTTATTTGTTTATTTTATGAGAAAGTTCATGGTCAAAATTTTCTAAGATTCTCATGGCAAAGACAATAACTTTTATATCTTTTCGTTTATTCTAAGTTACAACTGTAATGGAAAAATCATAGATAAAAATGTCATTTTTATTAACGACTCACATTTGAAGGAACGAGAAAAATAATAGATTCATGCTCAATATAACTAATAGTACGTAATTCTCGTACAATCAAAGTATCTCTATGGATTTGTCATCTCAATAATCAAGGCTAGAGAGAA
The DNA here is from genome assembly GCA_900239745.1 of Rotaria magnacalcarata. NCBI lineage: Eukaryota > Metazoa > Rotifera > Eurotatoria > Philodinida > Philodinidae > Rotaria > Rotaria magnacalcarata. The sequence goes on along the minus strand of OENM01000304.1, from coordinate 9,112 downwards.
AAGAAAAATATCTCATGTATTATAATTCTATTTTGGCTTTACACAAGATTAAATGGAAGTCATTTTTTTATCATTCATATGTTGTGTCAAGTCGTTCAAAGCTATGCATCAATTAAAATATTTTGATCGTGGCCAATCCAATAGATCATACTTAAGAAGCGTCACGAAAATATGTTCACGATGGATGTAGGGCAATCTTCGAAGAAAAATCACATGCATATTATCATAACAAAAGATACAAACCTCTAAATAAAATGCATCGGTCAGCGTATTATCCGTCATTTTCATTTATTAAGATGATTGTCCTTAAAAATTTGAGGTTTCACACAATGTGTTGAAACTTTCTACTTTTGATCAGTTGAAAATGTTTTATACGATGATCGTTATCAACTGTTTAAAGCGTTGTGTTACGCCCTAAACTAAATCATTTTTTGTTTGTTCTGTAAATCTTATATTTATGCATATATGATTGAGTTTTGAATTGTTCAAATTCTCATTTTAATAATGAAAACGAATTCAAACATTTTTCGGAGATCATTGTTACTTTCTGTAATTTAATCTATTACAAATTCTAATGTTATGAATTCACGTGGTCGAATAGAAGATTCAACCGCGCCCATGCCCTTCATCGATTAATACAATATTTTTCTAAAAAAAAATGTTATTCAAGCATTTATTTAAAAGCCGTGTTTTTAATTAATAGCGATACACACACATGTCGAACTCAACAAGTGTTTCATTCTAAATATGATTGAAAAGTGTAGAAAGAGTTTTCTTAAGAAACTCATTCCTAGAAAACGTATCTATTTTTTGTTTTACCTTACAGCTGAAGAACTAGATAAAGAGATAAAATCTCCTAGCTAAGATTAAAGTCGAACAAAAATAAAGAGAGACAAATTAGTAACAAGTTTACAAAAAACTGTCATTGAGCGAAGTACCAGTTTGAGCATCGGAAATCGAAGAATGTGTGTCATCACCAATGAAATAACAATAAGAATATAAACTTATGATCTTCCTCAATCGGCTAGTGAAAGCAATCATGGAAACCTAAAGATCAGATATTATTTTTCCAACATAATTAAACAAGAAATGTAGAAACTTCGGATTTCATCCGAGAATTATGTGTACTGCAAAACGTGCGCGGGGCATATGAGTCATTCTAGAATGTCTGAACACCAAAATTATCATAAGAAACTAGGCACTTTGATTTCTGGATGTAGTTTTGTGCATTTTGAGACCGTTTTCAGGCGATGTTTCGTTAGAAAGCTACGATTTAGTTCAAAACTAGTATCAGATTCGGAATCAGCGTTAAAAACTGAGTCGATTTATATATGTTGTGGATAATTCTGAGAAAAGCATTTTTTTTGAAAAATCTCTGTACTCCCCCTCAGGGATGGTCTGATCAAAAATGACAATTTTTTCGATAACTCAGTCATTTCTTCACGGATCCTTCTCATCTTCGAACTCGACCTAGATATTGATAAGACAATTCTGTGCACAAAATTTCAGCTCAATCGAATAAACGGACGGCAGGACACACTGACCGAATCTAGTGTACTCACGTTTTTTGAGTTCACAAAAACAAAGAAATAAATTTCATATTTATATTGAGAATAAACAATACATATAAAGCCTTAGTAACATGAGTTGACGATGGAATTACATGTTGCGCAGTTCGATGTCCATCATACCAACTCTATTAATATCGTTGACCCCTTCAAAATAGAAAGGAACTGAAATCTAATCAACCTATCTTAATGAGAATGTGGGTATACAGATTTTCGCTTCATTGACACAGAATACCTACGCCAGCATTTCATCTAAAAGGATTGTAGCGATGTCTAGTTATTACTATTACCGTCTTGTAATCAGGTATCACTGTCTAGGAAGGGCAAAACATCAAAGAAAAGAACACAAAATTTTTTTCGCTCTTATTTTATTTATTTCAATGCCACTTTTGTTCAGTTTATTGTCTAATCAAGCATCTCATCGAGATATCAATTAAAAATTCTTCACAAAATTGAAATAGATGTTGGCTATCTTAGACATTTTTTCTTCAGCTTTCAATAAATTATTGTAAGAAAAAGAAAGTGTTATATTAAAAGCCTTTGTAAGTAACTCTATTTATAGTCGTTTAAATATTTTCCAACAACAAAACATTTTCTATTCAGCTTGATACCTCGTTTCATGTCTTGGATTCAACGGTAAATTTTTTTCTGTCATTTCAGCATCTAAGTGAATGCCGAATACTGTATTTAAATTTAAACTTTTATACAGCTGAGAAACTAGAGTACTTCAGCACAGTCGTTGGCAATGCGTATGATTATTTTTTTAATTCCGTCGAGTTCTGTATCGATTTAATTGCATCTAAGAAGTAATTTTTTAAAATTCTGATTAATAATTCAAGACAAGATAAAATATAATTACCTAAGCGTCTTAACTTTTGTCTTGTTTCTCGTTTGAAGTCCCTTTTTTGTAAAGCACTTCAACATAATACGAACAAAGGGCAAATAATACTTTGAGTAGAATTTAATTAGTTCGCTATTTTGTTTTCTTTTCAAACATTTCACATTTTCATATTATCATATCTCGTTTAAAAGATTAACATTGCATTCGTAATGATCTTTGGAATAAAAATGGAGTATTTTCCATCATTTTAAGTTGAAGAAACAAATGTTAGACAATGAGCATGAAAAACTATTTATGGACTTCAAATGATAGTTACTGTAATTCTACGCCTAAGGATATAAATAAGTGTTCGAAAATATTCAGAAAATTACCAGTGACATAAAGTTGTGTAAGAATTTCCAGAACATTTTCCCAAGGTTCACAAAATTTCTCAAACTAAAAGACCCACGCTACAATCTTATCTTGACAATCTGTTTCAATTCAGTATTTTATGTTACTTCCTGAAATGTATGCAGGCGCAAGTGTTGTCCATAGTTCTTCTGCTTTCATCAAATATTTTGAATTAAGAACACAAACCAACTGAATCCAAAGAATCTGAAAAATGTTTGTGATTGAGGTACGCGTTCGTGTAGGATCTTCAATATCAATCCCCCCCCCNCCCCCCCCCCCCCCCCATATACACACCTGCATGCGATCCTTAATGATGTCTGATATGTCCTGAATGGATATAGGCATTCAGGGTGTGGATGTGAGCACAAATGTGTATACGGGTGTCGATATGGATTTTAGTCTTCTCCATATTTCTACCCACTCAGACTTTATGTCGATGTCATTGCTCTTGTGATTCATTTCTTTGTTATCTACTGTGCATGGTAATGAAAGCGTGCGTTTTATATTGACATCTACCTATAAAAACGTGTTCTGTTTGAAGCATTGATATCACGCTTCTTTCACAACTCTGGCGGACAAAATAAAAGCATAGCATGATGAAGATAAGCAACACTTGATAAAAAAATATCATTACAAGGAAAAAGCAGTTTCATCAAACATTCGTTGTAAAAATCTAGTAAACGAGAAGCAGTTGTCTTTATGGCAAATGAAATTCCTCCTTTTTTGGCATTGCCGGTTGAGCTTACCTATCGGATTCTGGACTATCTTGATGATTTCTCAACGGTGTGTTCAATTCGTGATGTCTGTACACGCCTGAATATGATCATTGATGCATACGGTCGACATCAAGTAAGTTGTGCAGTTTTCATGGAATTCGATACGTTTCGTTTTTCAAGTATCGTTCAGCTCAACCAATGAATTATTTTTCTCATTTTTTCTTTGCTTTTACGAAATTAATAGTTCTATGATTAAATCGAAAAATTAGTCAAAAATAATAGATCATTATTCAATGCGACTTACCCAGCGATAAAATGTCAGATAATACAAGATTATAATCGAATTTTTGAGGAACAAAATCTGATACAATCTATGCTAGGTAAAAAAATGTTGAAGGTATTTTCGACGCCATTCAGTTTTTTCAAACCATGGTCGAAAATATTCTTTCACATGAACCTAATTACCAACTATGACTCTAGCAAATCTGAGAAGGTATGAAAGCGAAGTATATACCAGAATTTGAGACATTTTAAAGTCTATCTGGAATAATCATAGTTATGCACAACGTTTGCAAGAATGACATTTTGCTTTTACAATGAGAGGAAACGAATAAAAAGTGTTTTGATGAGTTGTTATTATTCCTTGAGTTATGATAGTGATTCTTTGTACCGAATGAAACACTCACTTTTTCGAGTTCAAGTATGAATGAAGATTCAGGTAGTGCTGACCAAATTATTGCTCTCAGGAATTAATTAATTTTTAGTTTACAAACGAAATTCAGATTGAACTAATATTCGCTTCAAAATAACTTTGCACAGGAAGATATTAGAGAGCTGTGGTTTTTAACGGTCGAAAAGCAACAACCGGAGGGGTATCGATACACTTGAAATTTCATTGGCCGAGTGCTTCATCAATCAGATGAATACTTTATCTCCCTTTTGGGCACAACTTTTTGGATGGTTTTTTCACCGTTAGACGAAGTTTTGAAGAGAGTAATCGGTAGCAAATTGGGCGATGCTTCTATTCACATAAGGTCGATACCAAAGTATGATTTGCTCCACGGTAGTAGAGGTTTTCTAGTGATTACCGATTTCGGATTTCTCGTGACCCTAAAACAAGCCAATAATGCATGAAAATTGTTTTTTTCTCATGTTTTAAACGTTGTGTACAATGAAGTCGTTGATAGCTATTTATTTTTGAGAACGCGAAAAATTAAAATTTTTTATTAGCAAAGTAAGTCAAAAACGAGAAATGCATATTGTATTCCCTCCCTGAAATTGGAAAAAGGATTTTTTTTAATTATAAATCCAAACTGACTAGCTAAACAGTAACGGGAAGATATTGAAATGGAACTGATGTACGCTTCAAACAATTTTACTAACAGAAATAACAATAAATTCATCACTTAAACAACAAACAGAATCAAATAAATCGACTGCTTCCTTTAATTCGTCTGGAAGATCAAAATGATCAGATATTTTGATAGCTACTCGTTGATACTGCTGTATAAATGAATACTGAACATGATCGAATAAATAAAATAGAATAATACTAGCATATTAAATATATGCATAGCTATTGAATGACATGTCAAAAATTATCTTTAAAACCTAAACATAGTTTAACCGCGCCTAGACCTTGTCATAAATCACTATCAAACTATATTTCGTTGACTAGATTTCGTAATGACAGTTCTAATTGTTTGCTGGGTATAACAGAATCGATATCATCCCCGCACATGATTTGCGATGTCAAGGCACCATGATCTAAAAAACTTGAATAATTAATTAGATCCTAACTAATTGAAATTAAAATGATTAGTGTCAAATTATGATGGGTTACTTGGAACTTTTGCCGGTAAATGACGATGATCATGCAAAGAAAATAATTCAATGTTTGGATCGTAAAATTTTGGCCACATTTTGCAATAATAGTGAATTAACTTATCAGCGAATTCAATTTCTTTCAATGTTCTTGGATAATGTAAGATTTTTACAAACATACGATAAATAGAAAAAATGATGAACATAACATTAGTAAAAACTGTACCATAGGTGAAAGATCCAAATTCAAAATAAATTATCTAACATGCTTTGTTTTCCAATCTTGAATTGATTCAATTGAATAAATAAACTTAGCATCGAGATCATGCGGAATACGAATAGACCACAAAATGAAATCAATGTGATTAACATCATTTGATAAAATTCTACTAAAGCGTTTGATCAATTTTGGTACATGGTTTCAGCATACAATATGCATGAAATCGAACGTAATATTTTCTGTGCAATATAATACTATTCATACCAGTTATTGACATACAACGTTTATCACCACCACCAGAAAAATTTGATTCAACTTTCTTTGATGTAGTCATACGAATTGATCGTGCGTTCTTAATTATTGCATTCATAAAGATAAATAATTTGCTCGTTAAATATGCGATATATAAAAAAATTAATAAAATACTCACGGGGGAGACCTCATGTGCAAGAATCGTGTTGTGACAAAATACAAAAAAATTGGTGAAAATAACCAGGTACAATGCTGATCGCCCGATTAATAAAATCAGACCGACAATTTTCGAAACGTCTTCAATACTATCCTAGGGGTGACACTTTAACTTCACTTTAAAAATTGCAGTTTAAAATTAAAGTGCCACCCATACACTATCCTATTGTTGGTTATCTTTTTAATAGTTATCCACTATACTTTGCTCGACGACAGCTGCTCTTTTTCTTCATGCCTCACTGAGCCCGATCGACTTCACAAAGGTTTGCGTTTGGGCTATGTCTAAAAACAAAAAACTGGAGTTTCTATCAGTATCACTAGCTCTTTGTTCACATTCAGTTGTCCGAAAATATCGCAACCAGATCTCAGAGTAAAAACATCCGATATCCAAAAACAAAACCCATAATTACGTCTTTCCATTAACCTAATCATATTGGGTTTGCTTGTTCTTAAGATTAGACCGCAATATGTTCTGAAGAAAACTCCACATTTATTGACACCATCAGCATATATATTTCAACCCTATCTGTCGAAGGAACCAAAAGCTGTTCACTCAAATCCTACTGAAATCTACCTCACTTTCTTGAATGCTTCTAAAAAAAGATCTGCCATAGATTTTTATTCTCACCTATAAGGTAACATAAAGACCAATGAGAAGTATAACTTTAGACACATTGCAATATACACTTTTTTTAGGAGAAACTATTCCTGTCCTAGTAGACTGCGAAGAAAAATACGAGAGCTGACCCCAATCTCTTTTGATTACTCTCATATACGAATGACCATTTTCTCACACAGACCATCATTACACTACGCTGCCACGGTGACAAAGTCGGAGACAAAGCAGCACGAAACCTGACTAATATTTTACAAAATAACACGGTAACGCTCAATCTCTATCCATCTCTCTTATATACCGATTTCAGACTCTTTTCACAGACACTCACCGTACTAAATCTGTATGGCAATCAAATCGGGCAAGAAGGCGCAAAACACCTGACTCATGCATTACAAAATAACACGGTAACCCTCTTTTTCTCTTTATCTGTCTCAGAAACAGGTTAGTAACTATTTCATACAGACACTCACGACACTAAATCTGGATCGGAATCAAATCGGTTGCGAAGGAGCACGACACCTGGCTTATACATTAAGAAATAACACGGTGACCCTCATTCTCTCTCCCTCATAGCATGATAGTCACTTTTTCCCACAGACACTTACGAAACTACAACTGTGTGGGAATCAAATTGGACATCAAGGAGCACAACACCTGGCGGGTGTATTACGAAATAACACGGTGAGCATCATTTTATAGTAACCTCTCTCATATACCCATCTGCACTTTTTCATACAGGCACTCACGACATTAGACCTCTCCGAGAATAACATCAACGACATAGGAGTACAATATCTAGCTAATGCACTTTGGATTAACAAGGTGAGCCATTTTCTCTCTCATAACACTATACTCACTTTTTCAAGTAGACACTGACGACACTAAATCTGTGTGGCAATAAAATCGGATACGAAGGAACACAACACCTGGCTGGCGTCTTACGAAACAGCACAGTGAACATCATTTTCTATTAATTTCTCTCATGTAATCATCTCCAATTTTGCATACAGGTACTCACGACATTAGACCTCTCCCAGAACAATATCTACGAGATAGGAAATCAATCTCTAGCTCACACATTGTGGATGAACAGGGTGAGCTCCTTTCTCTCTATCATAGCATAGTATTATTTACTTTTTCACACAGCCACTGACGACATTAAATCTGTGTGCCAATCAGAAAAGATACGAAGGATCACGAAACCTATCTAATGCATTACGAAATAACATGGCGAGTCTTATTGTCTACTCATATCTCCTATATAGTCATCTACACTTTTTATACAGACACTTACCGCACTAGATCTCTCCAGAAATAATATCTGCGAGAAAGAAGCACAACACCTAGCTGATGCATTACAAAAGAACAGCGTAAGCCTCTCTCTACACTTCTTTCATAGCATGATATCCACTATTTCACACAGACACTGACGACACTGAATCTGTGTGGGAATCAAATCGGAGACGAAGGAGTACNACACCTATCTGATGCATTACAAAATAACACGGTGTGCTCCATTGTCTATTCATCTCGCTCATATACTCATCTGCACTTTTACATACAGGCACTCACGACAGTCGACCTCTCCGGGAATACAATCCACGAGAGAGGAGCACAATACCTAGCTGATGCATTGCGACATAACATGGCGAGTCTTATTGTCTAATCATATCCCTCATATAGAAATATACACTTTTTCATACAGACACTGACCACACTGGAACTCAAAAGCAATTGTATCAGATACGAAGGAGCACAACATTTGGCAGATGCATTACGAAATAATACGGTAAGCACCATTTTCTATTAATCTCTCTCACATAACCATCTACACTTTTTTATACAGACACTGACGACACTGAATCTGTGTGACAATAAAATCAGAGACGAAAGGGTGCAGCACCTAGCTGATGTATTTCGAAATAACAGGGTGAGCGCCAGTCTCTTCTCGTCTCTCTCATAATACGACATTCACTTTCACACAGACACTGAAGACACTAACTCTGGATTCGAATCCAATTCGAGACGAAAGAGTGCAGCACCTAGCTGTAGTATTTCGAAATAACAGGGTGAGCGCCAGTCTCTTCTCGTCTCTCTCATAATACGATATTCACTTCATAGATGCCCATCGTGGCTGAAATCGTGCCGCTGCCGCGCCGCCATGCTTTTAGAAACTTGATGCCACGCCGCATTGAAAATAAACTTCGCCGCGCCAGCGCTGCGCCGCCACTGACTAAAAGAACTCTGCCATTGCCGCGCCGCCGCCGCGACCTTAAGAATAGTATGATTTAGAGAAGGTTTTCTGTCCTTTAATAAAAAAATATGCTTATGCGTCATTCAATTGATATAAACTAGTGGCGAAGCCAGGATTTTGGGCTAGAGTGACTCAGCTCGGTAGGGTTGTCGCGAATATCCAAAATGCGGGAAGGGTGCCTTATAAAATCGTGCTTAAGGTACAATATTGCC
>OENM01000303.1:76939-103345 GCA_900239745.1 Rotaria magnacalcarata | reverse complement strand
TTGGGACTACCTACTGTAAAAAGATGAGTCAAATCGGTGAGATTGATTGAGCAACTTTTTACTGTAACTGATCGTGGCTTATGTGCAATGCCTCATAGGGTATTTCGTATGGATTTTTCTTACTTAAAAGTAAATTATATCGCTTTCATGAATTCAATAATTGTACATTAACGAAGGTATCGTTATTATAATCGATATAGAGAGCGACATACAAAACTTTCGATAGGTTTGCGTTCTCAAAAAAAACAAAAAAAAACGTTCTATAAATTGAGTCATAATTTAGATCTTTCTAATTTGTAATAATTTGTTTATTTATGACCCATCATTATATAACAAACATATATAGTGGACGTGTGATAAACAGCATCAATCACAAAAAATACAATTAAATGAGACAATGACTAATTTTTATCCACACAAATCGTAAGGCTATGTTTTGCTTTTAAATAAACGTCTACTTACTCTCTCTCTCTCTCTCTAAGCTATTCAATTGAAATTCAAGGTCATACGCAAAAAAAGATAAGTATATATTGCAATTCATGAAGAAGATTTGATAAGAAGTATCAGGATAGTTTCAGTACTCTTCCAACATTCGAATTTCGTCACTTACCTGATGATGTTGAATCCATGTGCGAAAAAAACAACTACAATTCGCAAAATCAAAACAATTCTGTGTCTCCATTCCGTTATCATTTGATATGATCGAGATACCGCCACTAACGGGCCTTGCATTCACTAAACGTACCTTTAGCATGTTATGTTTTTTTTTTCAATTCAGCTCACATATCTCGAGAGAACGAATGTGATTGGGAAAAAAGGCACAATAAATTTGATGATTATTGACAAATATGCATAATGCTTTCTGATATTTCGGTCCTGTAAAGAATTATTGGATCATTCTATTTTGCTCACCTTGAAATCCTCATGTACATATTGACAATGATTTGGTTGTATTATTATTATTCAGCATTGTGTAGTCTCATTTTGACTTTTACATAACAAATGAGACAAGCAGAAAAATAGAAACGTAAATGATAAATAAAATATTGGTATTTTTCATCAAAAACATTAATCATAAATGTAAATGAAGCATATATGTGACTACAATGATCACGTATGAACTAGAATAAGAGTTTAATAACAGTAATAGATTAAAATGTCAAAGGATTTGTAGCACATGTAAAAATAACGCAAGTTTCTATTAGTAAATAATTCAAATATGATCTTTCATAGTGATGAAACCGAATATGTTTTAAGTATTATAAGGCAAATATTGTTATTTAATCTGTTATCGATATAAATAAAATAAGATTCGTCGTGTTTCATCTATTCGTACGAATACTTCATAGTTTGTGCAATCGGGATAAAATCAATGTTTCTTTTTTGTCATAGTTACCAAAATATTAAAGGTGATGAAAAACAAAGAAAACATTATATAATTACTGACTGTCTTTTACTAAATTAGTAATAAGTCAACAGCGCTTCGAATGTCATCTGTGTTAGTTGTAAAATTACAAACATTTACTATAACAAGGTTTTCATTACTCTGCAGAGAACTTCGTTTTCTTTAAACATATCATCATAAATATGGTCTAGTCTTTTTTTGGAAAGGAGAAAAATTGATTCACGTGTTAATGATCAATTGTAGATTTTTTCTTCACTTCATTGTATCCGAACATTGTTTTTTCCTTGATTTTTGTGCGAAAAATTAAATAAACAGTTCTATCGCTCAAGATACGCTTGGTTGGTTGGTTGTAATCTGATTATTTCATTCTGAATGTCATTCAATGGATGTTAGCGTCAACAGATGTCACCTTATGACGACCACTCTTTGAACATATTATCCAGTCGCTCGCATCACAATATCATGATGACCTTTTGCGTCATTCCCTTTTCTTATTGCGTTTTTTTCCTTTTTTACTCTATATATGGTCAGATGATCTTGTTTTTCTCTTCAGTTTCTCTTTCATCTGATTAACTATCATTATCCCGTTGTTTTCTCCTTTTTTTCGTCTTCCCCTTGATATCCTTCATCTTCCTCTTTTGCTCCTCTCAACCTATCAACGTATTATATTAATAGTTGATATTTATTAATAAAACATGCATCGAACCTATCTCAGGCCAACATCATTTTCATCCCAACATCATACAGGTCACGGTAGGCTATTTATTGTGAGTTTCTCAATAAAGAACAGACTAGTATCCCCTTAAACGTCAATTTAACCCTGGCAGATAACGGAGGTTGAAGTCATTTGACACATACCCAGACGAGAACCTCACAATGGATACATTTTTACGACAAGAAAATTACAAATCTATGACAGACATGCATCGCAGCGCTTGCCAGGATTTCAACGAAAAAAATATTTGCAAAGAACGTCCCCCTCGGGGTTTATCAGGACACTGCGATGTATGATGACTGATTAAAGGTGATGACACGAGCAATTCGTTACAATCAATAATCTTGTGCATTTGTAATTGAAAAATTAGGGAAGTAATAATACCATTTGGATACACATAAAGATTGCCAATTCTCACAATAAAAATCTACCAATCCCAACCAATACTTTGTGTTAGTTATAACCAGCGAAGTTAGCTCTATTTGATAGGAGTATATAAAATACTTTATAATTGTGCAAGTCAACACGAAATGTTTTCATATATGAGTAGATATAATTTAAATAATATTTGTATATTGAAGAAGGAAAACACAGATTTTATTTATTTTTATTATTGAGATCAACAAGAACGATATATTATAAATAATATAAGAAGAAGAAGAAAAAAACAAAGAATTTAAGCAAAGAAAAATTAGTGAATAGTAGGGAAAAGCAAGGAATTTTATATTGAATTGAATATGGATAATAAACGCTAGGCCTTTCGAATTGTCTTTATCAAGCGAGCGATGAATCATAAATAAATATATAGAATGCATATGCATATATAAGAGATGAATAATGAATTAATTAATTAAATGAATATGTTGAATGAATTTGTAATGGCCATATATATATATATCTTGATTGTTGTGTAAATTATATCTATGATTGTAACTGCGAATATCATAATTACACGTGATTTTTTCTTTTATCAATAAAATGCATATCATTACATGAGCCCAGGTGAATCAATCCGATACCGAATCCCATCGGATTCTATGGGGATGCTACCATCCGACGAAATCCCGTTGGATTCCTGGTTGAGGAATCAATGTCGGATCCGACAGTCGTATTTTCAATCATATCCGATTGTCGGAACCAATGAAATCCGAAGCNTTCCGGTTCCGATTGACGGTTGATGTCAGATTTTATCAGTTTCCGATACTAGGATCCGATATCGATTCCGGAACCAGGAATCTGACGATAATCCGATAGTTTCCTTGCGCCTTCACAAGAGCTCCGTCGGATTCCAATAGGAACCGATCGGAACTCATCGGATCCTAGACTAGGATTCATTCTCCTGGGAGTATGAAAATAATTTTTGTGTTTTAAAAAAATTTTAGATTGTATGAGTATGAAAAGAATTTTTTGTTTTTTACAAAAATTGGATTATTGAATTGTTTAGGTATTTTTATATCATCTGGAAGATGATAGTTTTTTATGAATGAATGAATTTTATTTTATCTTTCTATTTCGTATGTTGTTGGTAGTAGTTTTATTGATTCTTTACTAGGTCGTTTTTTAATCAGTATGCACCTTAAGCTGTCTGTTAGCCTGTTTGCATACATGACAGGTATGTCATCGAGTGGTGTCCCCTCAAACATCTCTTCCAAAATCTGGTGGAAACGCGCCCCGGAATGCGCTAGATATGGTGCGTACGTGAAATGTACTAAGATGTCTTTATCGAATTCTATTTTTTTCTTTTCTTTTTTATTCCATTTAGAATCGAGTACATTTTCTCAATACTTCTGGTGATCTTCACCTAGTAGTAGTTCACATGTTCTTTTTTGTGTTACGTCTTGATAGAAACGTTCCATTTATTTATCTATGAATCCTGGTGGATATTTATTTAACAGTAGCATGATTCTAATTTTATCGAGCTCATTTCTTAGATCTTCTCGATGCGAACATATGCGGGTTGCTCGTAGAGCAGCGGCATATGGTATGTGTCGTGTAATATGTTTTGGATGTGATGAGTGAAATGGTAACACATATGGTTGTGCCACTAGTTTGCGGAAGACTGTTGTTTTAAAATTTGGTATTTCTATTGTAGTTGTCACATCTAGATAGTCTACTGCTTTTCCTCCTTCCCAAGTAATTTTTATGTTAGGATCTTTTGCGTTTAGTTCTGTTAGTCTACGTTCGATCTGTTCTTATGTTAGTTTAGTAGTTATGAATACGTCATCTCTAAATCGAAAATATAATTCCTTTTGTTGTTTTTGTTCTTGTAGAAAGTCATTCTCCCATTTTCTTACATATATATCGGCTAATACTTGAGTACATGCGGAACCCATGACTCCTCCCTTTATTTGCCTATAATATTTTAGTCCTATTCCTGGTAGTTGTAAGACAAAATAACAATTCTCTAATACATGTAAAAATAGTGCTTTAATTGAGCTTATGGAAAGACCTCGAACTTTTTTTTATATCCGTGTCTACCTACAAATTCACAAACTGCTAGTACTGATTCTTTTTGTGGAATCATTGTATACAGATCTGTGATGTCAAATGTATACATAGCCGTTTCTGATGTTGTTATGTAATCTTTTAGATGTTTTAGAAAAATCATTGAGTTTGGAAGTGAATAGGGAGTGGGCTGATCGAATATCGGACGTATATTTTGATCTAAAAACGTCGATATTTTTGCTAGTGGGGATTTCATTCCGCTCACTATAGGTCTTAATGATTCGCCGATCTTATGATCTTTTGGGTTGTAGTATAGATGAGGCAGTTCTGAATCTCTGTTAGATGGTCGTAATCTTTCTAGCATATATTGTGACACTTTTTTACTTGAAAATAGGTCACGTAGGAATTTATCTGTTTTATCTATCATTTCTCTTAGTGGAGATGTTTTTATTTCTATATATGCGTTTGTTTTTTCCATGTACGTTGCTGATTTTCTTATATAGTTTTCACTGGTATCTATATGAAATACCTTTGATTTGTCTGTTTTTCTAAATATAATGTTGTTTTCTTTTTGAATCTTTTTAAAGGTTGTTATAGCTTGTTTCATCGTATCGTCTTTTTTTTGTCATTTCTGTTGCTACTGTTTTTTTAATTTCTTCTTCTATTCTGTCGCAAAACTTTCTCACTATAAGAGGTTCTCGTTCTATTATTTTTGTTGTACTTCTCCAAGCTGTCGATATTTTTTCTTTCATTTGTTCTATTTCTTTCGGTAGTCGTTTTAGTACTTGTTCCGGTGCTGGTGGAACATAGTTCGAACGTAAGTTGAGTACTCTTATTTCTGTATTTTTAAACATTTCTGTTTTATTATTTGCTTGAGGCAGAAAATTTATAGTAGTATGATGTGGAAGTAATTTTGATGATGGGAAACCTGGATGATGACGGGTTAGGGCGTGCACTAGTTTTCGTTCATTCCGCACGCCCTTTTTGCTAAAAAATTCAATTTTGTTTTGCGAACTGATTATGTCTTGTTTGCGTTACATGTGATATAACATCATATGATTCGCGTAGTATTGTTGTTAGTTCTTTCACCAATTTTTCTTATTCTCTATTTTCTTCGTCTAATTCTGCTTTTTTAGCTTGTCTCATTAGCATTGTTAAATCTAGTTTTGTTTTTCTTAGTATACGTTTCCATTGCTCTCGTAGAGAACTGAGATGATTATTATCTGCTTTAATCCTTTCGCATGTAGCTGTGATCTATCGAAAGTATTGAGAGATGGTGGTGGCATGTTCTCAACGAATCTTTTTTCTAATTTATCTTATTGTAATTTTAAATCTAGTAATCTTTCATGCTTTCATGAAGTTTCTCTATATATTGTTGTTGTTCTTGTGTTACGTTCTTTTTTATATCACACGTTGATTTTTCTCTCATTGGATCTAATAGAAGATTGTTAAATCTTCGTTGATTATTGTTCTTTTTATTTTCGATTGCTTTCTCTATAGTTTCTTTTATAAAAGTAACTATTTGTACGCGTGTAGATTCAGAAAATGTTGTATGCAACATTTTTTCTCGATCTTGCTCTAATAATTTATATTTTCTTTCAAGAAAATTTTGATATTCTTGTATTGTTTCAAATTAACATCTACATTGTATTCATTTGAAAAAATATTTACATTCGATAGGATGGATTTCAAATTCATAAGCACTATATTGTGCTTTAGAATTTTTTGGTATTACTGACGGTGAACGCATTACTATCTCTGGTGTTGAACTTTCTATTGATGATATTACCACTAGAATTTTCTTTTTCTATTATCTTATGAGGTGTTCTTATATGTTGTTGTTTTATCTCATTGTTAGTTTCTATAGGAAGTAACACATTGAATGAATGTTCTTTTTTATTATTTTTTTGTTTTCCATTTTCATTTTCGTATGGTGATGTATTTAATGAACCTCCTCTTAGAGGAGCATTGATATCTCTTTGTGGTAGTATTCCTCTCGGTACAATCGGTGGTGATTGCCTAGGACATGGTGGTGTTGGCAGATCATCTCTTCGTTGTCCTAATTTTCGTTTTCTTCCTGGTGTTGCCTCTGGCAACCATTCGTCAAATATTTCTGGATAGTCTTTAAAATCTAATAAAGCTGATCGTTCTGCCAGACCACTATGTGATGGTCTCATAATCGGTTAATTATTACCATTGTCTTCTACTATTGTTTCCATTAGTTCGATTACTTTTTTCTTGTTCATAGCTACTGTTTTATATATATCCCATTTTTCTGATTCTAATTTGAAATATTCTGCCTGATAGTGTATATTACTTAGATTGCATATTTTATCTTTTTTATTCTCTAATTCTGTAGGTATTTTTATTTTTCGAAAAAATTCTTGTTTATACCTTAAGAAATGTGGATATTGAGCAATTAGTATTTTACTTGGTTGATAGTAATTTGTTTTTTGTTGCATTGAATGTTGTTGTATATCATATTTGTTTATATTCACTGCATAAGTATTTGATTTTTGTCGTTGGATAATATTTGAATTATTTTGTTTATTAATATAATGATTTCTATGGTATATATCATTATTATTATTATTATTAACATTATTTATATTGTTAAGACTATTTATATTATTATTATTTCGTTTGTAATTTGTTGCTGTTGTTGTTAACATATGTTTCATTCTATATGGTTGTTGATGTTGTTGTTGTTGTTGTTCTTTTTATTCGATTGTTGTAATGTGAAAGTAAGATAATATGAATCATAATACATTTTTCGAATTTTTTTCAGCTTTCCTAGCAGCCGTATGGGATCGCTGTAGCGAATATAAATACGCTAAAACTTTCAGAATCCCATGGCCACCCTATCTGGTAACGATAGCTAAAAATGTAAATAAATATAAAAGAAAATATCAAAGAACACGATTTTTAAACGATTTCAACGTTTTTTTTTGTGTCGGAAGAACACATTTTTACAAGAGAAAAATAGTTACCTGCAAAAACAAAAAAGATAATAAGTTGAAAGACATGAAAATAAATAATAATGTATGGTCATATGTGAAAAATACTTTTCGTTCATATTCTCCTTCATTCAAAGGTTTAGCAGCATCAAATGGAATAATCAAAGATAATAAAGAAATTATTAATATATTAGCCAATCATTATAAAAAAGAACACTTTGAACAACCAATTTACTATTTAAATAATCCTTATCATATTGAATGTATAAATGCCTATAAAGAAATAGAAAGTGGGCCAAATTTATCGTTGCAAAAAATTGAACACGATGAGGCTCTAAAACAATGAAAAGGTTGGCATCAAAAAAATCACTAGATAGTACAGATACTTCCGCTTACCTCTTAAAAAATCTACCAGGTGAATATCTAAATATAGTAACTGTTGTATTCAATAAATGTGCTGAAAATGGAACTTTTTTTTTAAATAAAAGCAAACACGCTAAAGGAATCTTCTTATCTAAAGGTTGGAATGTATCCCACCAAAGACCGTCTTCGATCAATATCACTTCTTCCTAACTTCGGAAAATGGCTGGAAAAAATTATTTCTGAGAGAATTGAAAAATGGTGTGAAGAAAAAGGTATTCATACTGCTGAACAATCAGGATTTATTGCACATAGGAGATTACAAACGAGAATTGTATCTCTCATAGAAGATTCGCGACTAATGGTTGCCATTTCCAATCATCCTTCAATAGTAATTTTTATTGATTTTAAAACCACATTTGATAGGGTTTGGTACCCTCCCTTAATGAAAACAATGCAAAAGCTTGAAATGCCTCAAAATTTGATACGATGGACGTATAACTGGTTGAAAAATAGACGTTAGGGAAGTAGGTGCAGAATTTTGCGCTGAATCGAATGGTGTAATTTTTGGAGGGGGTTACCGATCCAAACTTGAGACTTCAACGGAAAATACTACTTTTTCAGAAAATCTTGTGAAAGTAATTTTAGCCCGGATTCGCTGCTTTAGCTGTGTTGGATCTGAAAATGGTCGTGTTGAATTCGGAATGCAATTCTGCATCGAATGATGCTAAATTTTTATGGGGTCATCGACCAAAATTCTTCGACTTGGGTGTTGGTAGGATAGAGGCACGGAGCAATGACTTCGGTGAGACCAGAAATTTTTTGGCCGATGACCCCATAAAAATTTAGCATCATTCGATGCAGAATTTCATTCTGAATTCAACACAACCATTTTCAGATCCAACACAGCTGAAACAGCGAATCCGGGTTAAAATTACTTTCACAAGATTTTCAGAAAAAGTAGTATTTTTGGCTGAAGTCTCAAGTTTGGATCGGTAATCCCCTCCAAAAATTACACCATTCGATTCAGCGCAAAATTCTGCGTCCAGCACAACGAAAGTAAGAATCAACACAATCATATAGGTGAATCGGGACTGGAAAAACTCGAATCTTGTGCTAACTTCCCTAACGTGAAAAATAGATCAATCTTCATAAGTTATGGAGATGCCGAATCAAGACATATAAAAACGTTCGTTGGAGCTCCTCAAGGATCTACGCTTGCTACATTACTTTTTCGTTTACATATATTCTTTTTATCTTCTTATTTCCCTCATATAGTCTCCCACTTGTATGCGAACGATCTTACTCTCGTTATTAAATGTGCATTGGAAAAGAAACTATCTGAAAACATAACATACCTGGAAGAACAAGCAAAATATACGATATTAACACTTGAGAAATTTGCTGATGATCATATATTGCCTGTAAATATAGAAAAAAACGAAAATTATGTTAGTTCATAGTGCAGTTGCACCATTGAGACCTCGTGTCGAATACAAAAATATACAAATTGAGTATGTAAATATTTTCAAATGTCTAGGTGTTGATGTTGGAACTAAGTCAGGATGGAGTAAACATATCGATAACAGATTAAAAAAAGGAAGAAATTCATATTGTGCTCTTAGAAAAATATTCTCTAAAATACCAAAAAATGAAATACAACTAAGAAGAAAACTCTTTTGTGCATTCTCGCTCCCTCACTTCTTTTGGCTAATGTTTTTATGGTTCTATTATACTGAAAAGCAAAGAGCAAAAATTGAACATATTTATATATCGGGATTACGGCTTGTATATGGTCTACGTGGTTGGAATAATTATACAACGCTCATACTATCTAGAGATTACACACTAAGAGATTACGTATTTAAATATTGAAAAAAATTCATGAAACACCTAGATGAATCGTCTGAGGCGCTAATATTTCAACAGACATGGACAGCATTTTTAATTGCCACATCACTGTGTAAGTGCTATTATAAATCGATGGTTTTGGAAAGAACAGCAAATTTCCCAACAGACTAGCAACTCAAACACAACATATCAAACTAAATGTTATTACCTTCTTTAATAATCATAATAGACAATATAGCTTTTTTAAAAGTCGACGGCTATGATTGAATATTTCGTATTGAAGTTTTTTCCGCAATAAATTAACTAAAACAAAATAAAACCTTAAAATATAATACCACTTCAAAATAGGAGAAATAAAACTTGAATAACACCATAAAGAAACTAAAGAATATCTACAGCTTGATGTGTACTAATGAATAGATTCTCGTAGTAACAAACACTGATAAATAGAAATATAAACAAACGTAATTATATGTGTCTATTATTTTACCATCTCTCTCTCCTTCCTTCGTCTTTTTACTTTCGTTTATTCTCTTACTTCTCTTTTCTCATCTCTTATTGTTGCTTCGGTAAGAAGATATATAGTGCGTATATAAACTGTGTAACGTGTTAACCTTTTGGAACAATAAACTTTAGATTAAAAAAAAAGTTTACTACAATTTTCATAGTTTGACTTTTCAATCACTATAATGTTTAGTGCTGATCTATTAGTTGCTGAGTTTACTTTTTATTTCAACATAACAAATATAAATCGATTTGGTGTAAAAAATTAAAATTCAGTTCGTGGCTCTATTTTAATAGGTATGTGTAGTAATTCAAGGACATAAATGATGACTATCGTAAACTGTAGCATTGATTCCTTTTACTCAGGTTAAATGAGTGCAACAATATTGTACATATTAAACGCCGATTTACGACTACACGGTGTATAAATTGACAGTATTTCGTAGTATTTTCGGCTATATCATGATTATAAACATCATCTAAACAAAATTGATTTTGAACGACCTTCATATCTCAATTACAAAAATATTTATCATCGTTGTCGAACGTAGTTCAGCATTGTAAAAACAAATATGACTTTACGTTAACATTTCTTTTTTTAATCACTCAATAAATACGACAAATATTTTTTCTAATAATTACTTACTTTTGAATTCAATAGTTAAAAGTTATAGTAAAACTAATCCATGTTGAGCCCTAGTAAACTCAAAATATACTGCACATCACTCTATAGAATATTCGTGTGCCACACTTGCTGAAATTCATGGGAAAAACTATCGCCACTTTTTCAAACTTAGATTCTAGACTTCTTTTCTTCCTTGTACTTCTCTAATAGTGATATTTTCACATAACTATTGATGCAATGTTGAGTAGAAATATTGAATGTGTCACATGTACGTATATTGGTTTTATTCTTTTTTAGAAATCATATCGCTACCATGTGAAACTCATTTGTGTTATACAGATTTTATAGGAGAATTATTCTTCTCTCTAAGTTATTGTTTGTTGTATATACTTCTGCAAATCGTTTTCTATTATTTCAACTACACTATTCATGTCATTGCTATCAGCATATAGAAAAACTTCTATCATGTTGTCGCGTTTAGTACGTTTACCCTATTGATAAAAATACACCTCTGACTAAGATCAAAGATTTTTGTGATTATTTGTAAATGAATTTAGTTTTGTGAATTAGACATTTTACGATTCATTCCATAAGATGAAAAGTGCATACAAATGGTTCTATTTACATTCGTTCTTCCACAAATGACAAAGAAAACAATGCTGATCAGAAAAAGAACATAGCAAGTATCAGAGTCAAAAAACTGCAAAATTAGGCTCATAGGAAAGAATTGGTTATCTAGTTCATTTATTTTCGATACCATTTTTGTAATGTATCATATCGTTTTATCTTTCTTTGTAATTGTAAAATACCATAGAGTAATGCTTCAGCACTTGGTGGACAGCCAGGAACATAAATATCAACCGGTATTATACGATCACATCCACGTACCTATTAAAAAACATTTTCTCGAAATTTATCTCTCAGAGAAAAAAGAAGTATTTTTAACAAACCACTGCATATGAATAATGATAATAACCACCACCATTCGCACATGAGCCCATAGAAATAACCCATTTAGGATGAGGCATTTGCTCATAGAGACGTCGAATAGCTAGAAAAATCAATATATATGAAAGCTAAGAGGAAAATTCGTTCTTTCCTGGAATACCAAAATTGAAAGATAAAAGTAACTCTGTATTTCTCGATGGGAAATATTTCAAAAAAAACTCAAGCTTTCTGTTTATAGAATGATAAATCAATAAACTTCTCAATTAAGCAATTGTGTATATATATTTGCAATACGAATAAATAAGATATTTCTAATTACCTGGAGCCATTTTATTAGTGAGTGTACCGGCAACAATCATAAGATCACATTGACGTGGACTAGCACGAAAGACGACACCAAATCGATCCATATCATAACTGGCACAAGTTAAAATATAAATAAATTTACAGAATAGAAAACAATTACCGTGGAGCAGCCATTTGCATCATTTCAACAGCACAACAAGCAAGACCGAATGTCAGTGGCCAAATAGAACCACGGCGAATTAAATTTTGTACATCATCCAAACGAGCCAAAGCGACTTCGACGTTACTATCACCATAAAATTTGCTCGGAGCATTTTTATATGGTGATGTATTCGCTAAAACATTTTGCTCCTGTGCATTGCTTGTTGTATGTTCGACAGTAGATGATGCTGGTGCTGGCGCTGGTGCAGTTGCAAATCCTCGATTTGAAATAATAGAGGGGAAAACGAATCGGGATAAAGGTAGAGAATAGCGAATGAGTGCCATACAATATATCTAAACAAGAAAATATTGCTAATTAGTCGAATCACTAATCTTTTTCTGAAATAATCAAACAAAAATGTATGATCGTCAATGTGTGTTTGGTGATATTACTAGTCCATAAAATATAGATAGATTTATTGTGGAACGATGACTATACGTTTCAATAGATGTCGTTATTTGTCGACAGGACATTTTTAATATTAACTAATAATATATATATATATATATATATGTATAAATTGGTTTTACTATAAATGTTCAAAGGTTTGAAATGAATTTGAATATACTTTAATTTAATTACAAATATTTAACTCTCTGATTATTCTCAAGAATAATTTCATAAGAAAATAATCGACATTACGAAAATTAAATCACGTTTTCAACAAATATTTCATGATAAAAACAATCTATATAATATCATAACCATACATATGCTTTTCAATACCAAATATGAATGGCCTATTATTAAATATGATAGTCTTCTTGTTGATTCCTTTATGTTTTAGTCATCTAAATAGTACTGGTTAGTAATTTCAATAGATTATATGAGTAAATTTTTTTAATTATATTAGAATCATCAATTAGAAGATGTGAAAAATGTTCTCCTTGTTGGAATCTTTTCGAGAAAAATTATGCGCCGTGTTCGAAAATGAACTACACTATGGGTGTATTCATGATTGTGCAGCCGATTTGTATCGATACATCTATTTTACTTATTATATTATTTATTGGTATGGTTACTCTCATACTCGGCTGTATTTGGCTTCTTTATTTATGGATCAAACCTTGTCAAGATGATGATACAAGGTATATTATAAAAGAACTGATAATTATTTAAATACTTGGAAATCTTTTCTTAACGGAAAAAGAACGATAGCGAGTTTTAAATTTTATTTATTTGCATTGACGTAGGATATCTTAGGTCAGAATTCAAGTATTTCCTTATCTTAGATATCCTACCTGTGAAAGTATCAAATTTTTGTCTATAATATATTCTAGTTTATTTACAGATACATAAATATAAATCAAGTTGATTTTGAAATAATCAATAGCATAAAAGTTTTGTAAATTAAAATATATTGGAAAAATATTTCTGATTTAAGTTATAATTCCTGTTTTATCTTTTTCATCAATATTGGTTGTGAGTGTGGGTGTGTGGCTACATGTGTTTATTGTCATCATTCATACTTGCATCGACAACGACACCTCTCGTACAACACATTTATAAATTCGAAGATTCACCTCTGTCGAGACGTAGAAATAGACTAAGTGTACATTACCTAGCATGGTGTGGGTTATGGGTGTGCAATTAACTCCGTCCATCTTCAATTTCACCCTAAACTCTACAAAATCCCTTTAAATCCTCTCTGGGCATCCACACACTGGGGAATGCCTCAAAGTCCTCTCCGTCACGTGCACCATCATTCCCGTTAATGCTTATGGCATTTCTGATAATACATCTAGAAGTTCAGGTTATGCTCGAAACATATTTTCGAGGTACCTTCAAATTTACAAATATGAAACTTTATTTATTTCTATTTCTACTTCTTAACAAGACTGCATTGTTCAGTAGAGTTTTTCTTTGGCTATTGGGCTATTGCTACAACCATATCGTTTTTCTCATTTACTTTCAAATTGTAAACAGTTACTCAGGTCTCGATTTATCTGAAGTCGCATTAGGCACTTCATGCAATGAAATTCACTGTATATATATATTCACTCGTATACGAAAAGCGATGCGAAGCAAGAATCCTGATATTCTACAAAAACTCTACAATTCAGAGAAATCTTGAATAATTTTTACGTAGCCATGATGAAATTCATCACTGAGAAAATTCTATTCTTACTTAGCGATCTATTTTTACAGATTGATTTCGATTGATCGATTAATTATCTATATGATGCGTTATCTTAGATCAGCTGTACATGAATAGACTATTGTGGCTAACATATGTTCATGACGTCACTTTAATTATCTCGTAACAAATTTCTTTCATTTTCGTCATTTTGGAACTACATTTGTGAGTGAACAAAACTTCGAATTGAAGATTCGAAAACAGGGGTAAGAAGTTCGATCTTGATACTTCTGTCTCACGTTTTAACCACTTTTCTATGATTCTCCGTTTTCGAGATCATTTACACAGAGAATGAAGAAAACGATGCGTATTTCTACTTAAAAAGAAAACAAAACTCGCGACGGACTACATAAATGCGTCTGCTTCGCATCACATTAAAGAAAACACGCGACGGATTACGGAAGTGCTTCTGCTTCGTATCGCATTAAAAACTCGCCACGTGCCATAAGAATACTGTACTTCGCACCGCATTAAAAAGAAATCTAAATTATGATCAATTAGAAAATAGCTTGCTTTCGTAAGCGTCCGCAAAAATTGTATGCAAAATCCACAAAAAAAATATATGGATGTCACGAATAAAATCCGCATAATTAAAAAAAAAGCTTGCTAAATCTAATTCAAAAAAAAAAATTTCCATATCGTTCATATAATTTTATTTGCATTTTGATTTTCGAATTTTTTTTTCTTTTCTTCGCTCTCTTTTTTGTCTATTTTTTCTATCTTTAATTAAATTTATTATTCCAATCTCAACTAAATTCTCATGTCAACTGTAACGTCTCCATGTTGTATTGCAAAGCAAGGCAATAAATATGACCAATGGCAATGAGATATGTAATGATACCCCGTAAGTATACATCTGCTTTTTTCATCGAAGGACCTAAATCAATGGAGAATTATACTAAATACATATACACTTCAATCCCATTTAGTGACGAATCTACTTCGATTATTATGAAATTCATCCATAGCAGTTAAATGAACCGTTCAATGTGAATATGCATTTAAACAATTGATCTATTAACCCTCAAGCGTTTTTTTGTTGTTTGTAAATATATATATATGGAATTTGACCGAGCAAGTGTTCATCGATGATGTACGCATGATTTATCATTTGTATAGTTCATCACGTTCAATAAGCACGTCAATTTTTATTTTTATATTTTTATTTTATATTCAAGTTAATTTCAGTATATGAGCCATTCCGCGTAAGCCACGACCGACCCTGCTCAATCGATGGAAATAGATTCGACTTGTTTTTGCATACGTTTGTAGGAGCAAGAGTTTGATGAATTTCTGCGCAAGCCGTTTCAAAAAATATTGTTTCGTTCCCGAGATATTCAATTTTTGTTGAGAGCACATTCCTAAAAATATGACATTTTTTACAACTTTTTCTGATATCAACAACTCTTCAGAAATTCTTTCATTTAAGTTAAAATATTTGATGTCAGCCTACATCTAGTGGATGTATATTTCCCAAAAGAAACGAACTCAAATGCTTGAATCGTGAAAGAGTTGACTGCTACAACAAAATTCATGAAAAATTTCTCACTTTTTGCGATTTTGTGCGTGTACCTATCGGCTTGAACGAATCATATAACAGAACTGAAATTTAGGCTGCAATGAGATCTTGATAAGTACTTACTCTGATAAAAATTTCAGCTACGCAGCTAACTTCTAAGACGAAGGTGACTCTCGTCAAAAATGCGATTTTCATAAAAATGATCATTTTCGGAGGGAGCTATCTAGAGCAAAATCATGTCTGTAGCAGTTCTGTCTTTATGGTTTCAAACTACACACATAGTACTACAAAGTCCTGCAAAAATTGGGATGGGACCATGTATATTGCTGACCAGAGCCTTATCTGAAAATGAAGAAAAAAGCGATATGCTGCAAGCTAAATTATTAATAATTGTTCACAAATAAACGACAATTTTACATAATAGAAAGGGAGTTACTATCTACTATATATGAACACACAATCCTCTACTCATTGAGGTATAAAGATCCTTTGAAAGTGAGAAAAAAATATTTCGATAAAAAACCATGGAGGGGAGTAAAGGGATTTCAAAGTGAAACTAATGCTGTACTCCCCTCCATGATTTTTTATCAAAATATTTTTTTCTCAGTTTCAAAGGATCTTTGTACCCCAATGAGTACAGGATTGTATGTTCATCTAAAGTAGATAGTAAGTTTCTTTCTATTATGTCATGTTGTTGTTTGTTCAGGAACAAATCTGAAAGTATTTTGCTTAAAATATAGAGCTCTTTTACTCAACTTCAGATAAGGCTCTGAACGGCAATATACTTTATTCCATCCTAATTTTTGCAGAACTTTGCAGTACTATATATGTAGTTTGAAACCATAAAGACAGAACTTCTACAGACCTGATTTTGCTATAAATATCTTTTCCTGAAAATGGTGATTTTGATCAAAGTTTATTTTTTGACGAGGGTCCCCTGAGTCATAGGAGCTAGTTGAAGAGCTGAATATTTTATCAGAGTTAGCACTTGATAAGATCTCCCAGTGGATAAAATTTTAACTTTCTGATACAAAGTGTTCAACCATTATTTACATGCACAAAATCGCAAAAAATTAGAAATTTTCCTCAATTTTATTGCCCCGACCAACTCGCAGATAACTCACCTATTTGAGTTTGTTTCTTTTAAGAAAAATAGATAAAACTAAAATCGACTTATAATAGAAAATTCAACCCAAACAGATGTACCTATGAATAAATATGAATGTTACAAAAAATCTCTAAAAATGTCATATTTTTACGAGGGGGCTCTCAGGAAAAGTTGAATATCTCGGGAACGAAACAATATTTTTTGAAACGGCTTGCGCAGAAATTCATCAAACTCTTGCTCCTATGAATCTATATATAAAGGAATCAAATCGGTTTCCATTGATTGAGCAGCTTCTACATGAATAGGTCGTGGCTTACGCGGAATGGTTCATGTCATATTTTATCCGTTAAAAGCATTTCTAATTGTTCGTTGTTATTTCAAATGGAAAGAATTTATCAATTAAATTAAATTCCAACAGATTTTCCTATTGATTTCGTAGCAAATTATAATTTAACATGTAATATGAAAAATTTTACTGTTGATTATAAAATAACGCCATTATCAATTCTTGTTATTGATAAATAAAGAAAAGAATCGAAAGATTTCGAATCAATGTTTGAATTACAATTCAACTTTAGTCGCAATCAATCTTCAACCATTCAACTATGTATTTTATTCATAAATAATCATAATGATCACCAACATCTACTATGTCGACAAATTCATGTTGGAATCAACAGCGTACATACTTTTTGGAATTTATCACTGAAACTATTTTATATGTGTTTAATAAGTGCATATTATTTTCTGTATAGCGTGATAAATAAACGGTACCAAAATGAAAATAAACTAGAATTGAAAATTGTTTGAAACACAATTCATATTTATATAAATCGAAAAAAGATCATTAAGATATGTTCGCTGAAGAAGAAATTTATTTATTTATTGGCTAGATATCAAATAAAAGTTTATAAGAATGAGGAAAAATGACTGAAAAAATGAGGATTAAAATCATAAGAAGGTATTGTTGTCATTAAATCTATTGATTTATTCTTCTTCTTCTTCTTCTTCTTCTTCCTCTTCGTCTTCGTGTTGTTCAGCTGCTGGCTCCTCTTCAGCTGCTGGTTCATCAGCTGGTGGTTCTTCAACTGGCGCTGGTTCTTCTTCAGCTGCTGCGGAATGCTAAAGAAAAACAAAAACACATAAAATAATTCTCATGAAGATCTTTTTTTTCTTTCTTAATTTTAACTTACCGCATCTTCATGTTGTTCGTCATGTTTATCATGTGAAGCACCTTTATTTTTACGTAATGGATTTTCTTCAGGTGGTGGTGTATTATGTCTTATTTTAGCTTTTGGACGTTCAGCAACAAATTCAGCTGCTTTCTTTTCTGTGGCCCAAACATCACGACGATCTTTGTATGTACGACGATCGGTAACTAAATAAAAGGTTCTTATCGTATCATTATTTTCCATCAAAAGCAAAACTTACCACGTTCGTATCGACTGAAAAGTGATACTTTTTGCTAAAATGAAATTTTAACTCTATATATAAAAGAACAATTGAATTCAAAGAAAAAAAACAAACCGGTGCTTTAGCTGTAACATCACTGACACCAGCAAAACTGAAAATAATTAACACCAAAAGTATTTTTGTTTTGTTTGCATAATTAGATTTTTCAATACTTACATCCCACCTCCAAGACCAGTATGAACAATGTTTGATTTACGTGTTTTAGCTTTTCTAGAATAAATTAACAATAATTAATTTATTGCATTTAGTCTATTAACTTACCCTTTCTCAATTTGACGGGCACGTTCAGTTAATTCAACCATCTAAATAAAAAATTTTAAATCTATTTAAAAAATAAAGTATTCAATCACTAACATCGTATTTTTGTCGTTCAAATCGTTCTGTCAATTCATAGATAGAACCATGTAATTGATGAAGAAGTGAATGCAATTGTTTTGCCTGTAGAAAACACACAAAAAAAAGAATAATTTCACCAATAAAATTTATCAATAAAACCTTTTCTATTAATTCTTCCTTCGATTTTCCATCAACTTGTAATGCTGGTATACGTTGAGTAAGAACCGATCGTTTTTCTTGCTCTAATTGCTCAGGAGACTTTTGTAAATCTTCCTTAGCTTTGAGTACATTACTAAATGCTGAACCACTTGACACTGAACAAAATACATATTTTGACTCAAAGCAAAACAAAAAAGATAGTTTTGTATCAACTCACTGTCGTTCGAGTTCTACTGTTGCGGCGAGAAAAGAAAAGTGGATATATGAGGATAAAACAGCACCAATGTAATTACTCTCTTCTCTTATAGAGAGACAAAAAGATGCAAGCAAATTTCCTGTTTTTCTCTTTTTCTTTGCTCAAGACAATCTATATAGGGTATACACAAAAAGAACCGACCAGATATTTATGTTTGTCTTTCTCTCCCTTGCGATACGCGTACAAGTACTATACACATACATAACTATGCAGTTATTCGAGAACAGTGGCTCTGTTCTATATCGAGCTACATGTAATGCCCGATGATTCGAGAAATATGAGCACATAATATATCTTAGGCAAGGAAAAAGAAGGAAAAAAAAGAAAATCGCAACTATTTATCATTCTCGCTTGCTTTTCTTGTGTAAACTATGGCGCATACGTCGGTGGTCAGATTAGTTCTTGGTAGTGTTATTTAGCAGCTTGGATGGTACGCATAATAATGTCAATGCTAAATATAGCCATGAATAAAATCCATTAAAGAAACCTTCTATGGCATTAAACTAACAGACAAAAAGAAGCTCGTTTTATTTATTGAATACCTGATTGAATTATGAAAGCTACAAGAAGTTAAATGCAGCATGATGTTTTTCTCTCTAATTATCTTATCAGAGAAGTTCACGACATGATGAATTGACTGTTCCATGAATTTTATTTCGTTAGCTAAGGTTGTATTGAGTTGAAAAGAAATCTACAAGAATTTATGCTGATTCATCTTTGCCGTTGAATTATTCACTTTTTAGTACGTTGCTCAATTTAATGGTATAGTTTGACGAAGATCACCTAAAAAATTGCTGTATAAACTGAGATACTGTACTAATGATTTTCTCAATAGAATCTGTTCGTTATGGACATTTTTTTAATTTTCTAGCTTTTCTTATGTTATCACCACTGTAGAGACTGTTCTATGATGGGACGAAGCAGGCTAAGTTTTATTTTTGTGCCTCATATTAAGATATCCTAGGAATATTGAAATGTTGATAACGAAATAATATGATTCAAAATTTTATTCATGCATACTTTGAGTTCGAATGTTAATTATCAAGACCTACGCGACAAAATCGAAAGAATTTGTGATGTAAATGTTTAGTATACTTATTAAAATTCTTATATAAGAAACTGAATATCTTCTCAAGAGTATTTGAAGTAGACAGTACAGACTTATTTACGTTTCTATAAAAACATCTCGAAAAACCTATCTTAGTTCAATTGTACTCTTCCCTAAGATCTCACATGTACTTTTTTCCATTTCTATTAGTGTCGTTTTTTCATGCAGAAGCAGACGTATTTCTCAACTCCAATCATGGCATCAATGAACGTCTCTCTCTCTCTCTCTCTCTCTCTCTCTTGCCGTTTGACAAATAATTAAACTTGAAACACTGAAACTCAATCAAATGTTGTTAAAAGTATAGCGCAAATGTAATTCATCTTGTGTACTCTTGTAGTCTTTGCTGTTTTATTTGCAAATCAATTCAGAACAACGTTTGAGATAATAGAATTTTCTTTCATGATAATATTTTACAAAAATAAACACACTTGTATTTGTGAACCCTGTAAATTCTCGCAGCTAAATTACTTTAAATTAGAGGTGTTGGATTAGCATTAAAAGTGAAAATAATGCATTGATTTATTTCTCAAGGAAAATTGATTAATAACAAATCTTTAGAGTTAAAAGTAGTATCGGTGTTAGGAATGATAAATTAGTGAATAAATCCGCATTAAGTGTTTTCTTTACCATAGTACACCAATGCATTATTTTCGTTTTTGATGCTAACCTGGCACCTCTACTTTAGATACTGTGGAAAACTCAGTTGAACAGATATGTATTGTACTTTGGTACTTCTTTTAGTTGCAAGGCTCTTGAGTGTTCGAAAGCTTGCTAAAGAACTTTTCTGACCTTTGTTTATATTTTTCAATAAAAGTAAAATTACTTCAATGCATAGAATATTTTATGTAACTATTAAATATCTATTGACCCATAAGAATAATATATTTTTAAGTCGTCAATTAAAGTACGAAAATTTCTTTTATTTAAATGTTGAATAGACGAACGATACAGAAGAGAAAAAAGAAAACGTTTCTTTAAAGAACAACAAGCAATCAAAGAGAAAAATTTTCAACAAACAAAAAAAGGAAAAAAAATTGTCTGTATACATATGTGTACGAACTCGATACACATCAACTCTGGGAGAACCGAATAAATGAGAACAAAAACAAAAGAAAAAGAAAAGAAATAAGTATAACTCGACAATTATAATAACAACAAAAAGACGAGCCTTTGTTTTTATAGAAAAAAACTCATAGAAATACATACATACCAAGAATAGTAGAATAAAAATTTCGATATTTATTTTTCTTTGTACATCAGAAAAAAAACAATATTGTGTAATTTTAGACATGCACGCCATATACAAAAGAGACGCATATACAGAAAAAAGGATCGCGAATTTTATGGTTTCTTGTTGTTTTTGCCTTTCTTTGTTCACTGTTTCCATGCTACATACAAATCAATAACCACAAAAACAAGAGGCAACGACCGGTTGATTGAGCAAAAAATAAAATACTTTTACAAGAGAATAAAAAAAAAACAAAGAGTAAATTCACGTTGCATTGCCAGTTTCTTCTAGAGATTTTCGAGCTGCTTCATCAGTTACTTCAGCATTAGAAACAGTTTCTGCATTATGTTTTGGAGTGTCAAATGTAGAAGTATTCGTTAATTCTTCTGTTGTTTCACTTTTTTCTATAGATGTAGTTGTTGAAATCGGTACAACGGGGGACCTTCGTTGTTGTTCAAGTTCATATTCGCTTATTAAACGTTTTTTAAGTGGATGTGCACTATTAGATGGCATTGTCAGTGGCGGCGATATAGTTATTGGCGGAGTATTATTAGTACTCGTATCAGTCGGTGTAGGATTAGTAGGTGAACTTTTTGATGTCAATAAATGATCACCGCTTGTTGATTCATGTTGAGCGTCTGTTGGAGATGAATACACCTAAATCAAAGAATAACATTTGAGTTAAGTATTATGAGACTGAAATATGGAGCTTTCTGTTAAAGACCATAGGAATTTATCCGAGAGCATTGATTTCTTTTATTAGATATTTTAAAATTGGCTGGCAAAAAATTTATCATAGACTCAGAATTTCCATAAGTTTCTTCCTATGAATTATGGAAGATGAGGGCCGAAAAGATTTCTCGCAATCATTCAAGATTCATTTATTTGTTATTTTTTGTCTAGGTCAGTGTCGTCAAAATGATTTAGTTTAGATGAAAGTTAAAAGTATATTTAGCCCTAAAAAAAAGGCATAGTATAAACGAACGTTTTTAAAGTGTAGGAAGCGTGGATGGGAAGAGTAATTACCGTTCTAATTCATCGAATTTCTCTATAGATGCATTTAATCTATGCTGAAAGTACATAGTGAGAGTCATAGTTCATGATTGACTATTAACTGTTATTTTCAAGTAGATATCATTCCGTCACAGAATTCTATTAATGAGAAGATCTAGGACAAAATTGATTAAGTTACGAAGAAATAAATCATGAAGTTTGTTGATCTTTTGAAACAGTAATAAATGTTTGGAAGAAAATTCTGTTTAAAATTGAAGTACATATTAGAAAAAGATGACGAGAACATCCATATGATTTGATTGATTTATCAATGTTTTACAAAGCTTTTTTCAAGACTCAATATAGAATAATCTTTGAACAAGTTTGTCTGAACAGGAAAGTTTAAATGTCAAATCTTCGATGTTACATGTTCTATATTCTATTTGATATATTACAGTACGATAATCTATCCGTGAAAGCTTTTCTATGAGACTTTACTGAAATCATTATATTTTCGATAAGTTCGTTCGCATAGTTAAAGATAACATTGACCGCAATCGAAATGATAATTTTATCATTCACGAACAATACATTTCTACAGAATTTTCTATCTGAAAAACTCAAAATTTAACCTATCATACACAAGAGATAGAAAGCTGGTGCATTTGCACCTAATAAAGAATATATAAAAAAGAAGTCAAGCATAATTCGAAACTAATGATCTGTAGTAAAACTATACCTGATTTGCTCTTCGAAAAATTTTTCCTCTAGGTGAATTATCAATTGGTGATGTTGATAATTGTCCTGATGGTGAAGGTTGTTGATCATCTATATCATCAACAAAAACCATACATAGAGACGTGAAAAAAAATATAACATCAAATTACTTTTATTCGTATAGCAGGAATAACGTGGATTCACAAGTTGATTATTAGTTGCTGATGAATATTGTTGTTGATCCGTCAATAAACGTAATGACGATGATACAGGACTACCTTGTGTTATCGAACCTGTCGGGCGTGATGATCGAGAAGCAAATTGTGATGAATAAGGATTGGTTAACTGATAATGTTGTTGAACATATGCTTGCCAATTTTTATCCCCTTGTGTTGGCGATGTTAATTGATTATGTTGATTTTTCGCTTGAGGTTGTAAAGCAAATGGATCTCGTGTGTTTGTTGGCGATTCATGAGTTGGATAAAAGGATGAGTGACGTTGTTCTTCATCTTTTGGTGATGGCCTATTTAAAAGAATGAACAAATCAATAAATTTAGAAAACAACCTATTGGAACAATACATCTACTATTACTATCGTATAATGGCCTTGAAGAATTTCTATAGTCGAGAAAAAATTGCTAAAAACACTCAAGTGTGATAGATCGACACAATACGAGTTAACTGTTTCTTTTTTCATGTTTTCCATCGCGTGTTGCACACGTTATCATTGATATTCAAATTATTTTTGTATATTTATGGTGAAAAACTCGTTTATTTGAACCTAAAACTCTTTTCATTCGAATTCTTATTATTTTGCAAGAATTTGATGATTCCCAGCTGTCAGTAGAATCTTCAGAAAATAATGCTATTCGAACATACAAAAGAAACATGTAGTGCCATAAAGTAGTCGCATGGCAGATACTTATCTTTTATTGCTTTTCATAAAGATATGAAATATCATGATAAAAGTAGTTATTGATTCAATTGATAAATCATACTCGCGTGATTCTGCAAGTAAAAATAACTATCTGTTCTATATTCTTTTTTCTTTTCCATCATTTTAAGTTCAGTGGTACTGTTAATCTAAAGAACTGGCCGAAAATTGCGACAAGTCACAGAATTATATAATTAATAGAACAAGAAAAATCTTGACTGGTTAATAAATATACTAGAGAAAAACAAAAGTACGCTGTATTTCACTTTATCAAGCAATCAGTTTAGATTGTCAAGGATCGTAGTGTATCAGCTTTTCAAAGAAACACTCCTTGGCAAACAAAAAGAGCACCATATAGATTGTTAGCAGCGAAGTTGCGGCATATGTATTAATTAAATCAGTGCTATTATTTACTGCAAGATTTTAAGCAACATATCTTCTGATGAAAACAGAAGTAGAAAGTTAAATTAGAATTTAAACATTTATATAGCCATGTCCTTTACTAGAAACATATTGAAATGATAGAAAGTTGTCTCTGTATGCAGACATACCGAAAAATGATATGAAATCGTATGAATAAAAGCACTGCGAAACCTTCTCAACCTAGGGAACCACTGGTTTCGACTCCCGTCATTATCGACTTGGGTTAACCAAACTTGATCACCAGATTCCTGTTTCTAAATTCCTGTCATTTACGTGATTTTCTACCCGGGAAATAGAGTCTTTCCGGTGAGAGTCTATCCGATTCATCAACAAAATTAGATATGTGCTTTTAACAATGATAAAAGAATGTTCGAGTCAAATCCAGCATCCGGTAACATTTGTGATTGAACCATTGAATTTACTTTAAACAAAGGTCATATGGGAAAATATTCAGTTGTTTCTCGAATTAAAAGTCATTCTCAACGAAATAATTTTATCAAGAAGCAAAATAAAATTAAGTATTCGATTTTATATTATACCGTAATCGTTTCGATGAATTTTGCTGTGACTGTTGGTTTGGCGATGATTTTTGAAATATCGTCAGTGCTTCTAAAACGGATGCAAATAATGGATTGATTTTCTTTTCGCGGTTTTATATTTACCATCACGTTTAATTAGTGCCGGGCATGCACGATCAAGTGCATCACGAATTAAATATTCGATCTTTTCGCATTTATCAGCTGCGGGAGATGCAGCACGCTTAGTTGATTGAGTTTCTATATAAGTTAAATAAAATAAGAAAAACATTACGATTTAAGTTCATTCTTACCATTAGATGCTGGTGGTTGAGCTTTACCATCAGAATATATATCACTTTGACCCATTAACATACGCATTGTTATTGAACCGCGAGATCTTGCAACTGAGAAGGAAAAAAATAGAGCACTATATTTTTTCCTATAAAATACTTACGTTCACCAGATGTATTAGAGCGTTCAATACCAGTCTGATCATTATTTGCATGTGCTTTGGATGCGACAGCCGAACTATTTTGAACCTTTTGATTAATTTCTATTTAAGGAAAACAGCGTCAATGACTTAGAAAAAAATGTTTATTATGGACTTCGATTCTTACCAACATATTCTTGTTTTTCTAAGGGCTGATTTGAAAGGATTTTTTTAATAGAACTATCACGACGTCGTTCCAACATTCCACTGTCTGTATTTGATTTATTTGTTGTATCAGTCGACTCAATAGGATTTGAATCATCATCACCGTCGATTAAAATCGGTTGATCAGAGTTCTAGAATTAATTAATGTACTCAGTAATGACCTAAATTAAAAATACAACTTACATTTGCTTGATGAGAGCGGGCTGATTGATTATTATGGGACTCATATGATGATAAATCGTTAGTTGAAGTTTTATTATCATTATCTAAATATGTCAAGTTAGAAGTACATTCTACACAATACACACGCACATATATATATATATATATATATATGTTGGAGGGGAAATTAAAATTCAGGGCAATTAAAAATTCCTCTCTGGGAAAATTTTAATCTCACCTAGGACAAATTAAAATTTTTTATATAATTTTCGATTTTTCTGAAATAGGTAAAAATGTACTGTTTGTGTGATGGTGTGGGTGCATGTGGGTCTATATGTGGGTCAGCGCTGGAACCGGTCCGG